>JAKUCV010004864.1:0-36597 GCA_028386065.3 Turnera subulata | reverse complement strand
AATTCCGAAACCCGAAAAATACCAACTTAGTTCCGAAAAATTCACGGGAAAATCACGAGCGCGGGAAAATACTCGGATTCGAAAAACGACCCCCGATTTACCTTGAATTAATTACCCAAGATTAATTCAACAGTAAATCACGGTAAATAGGCTTTTACAGTCCGGTAAAAATCCAAAATTTTTACCCGGGCTGTTACATTGGGAGGGTTGTGTTGATCTTGTTGCTCAGCCACCTGTCTCTTCTTAATTATCATCGCCTCTTCTTGATACATTATCATAAATAAATTATTTTCATAATTTATGGTTTTTTTCCCCTATGCTTTCTCATATTTGAAAAAAAAAACTAATACGATGGCCGGTCCGGATTTCCGTCCCCAGCCCGAAAATACAACTTGGGCTCGGAAAATCCGATTAATACCCCTGAGCGTCGTCCAAGTCTCGGAACTAAAAACCGAGGCTTGGTTAGTTGTAAAGGAAGCTCAGAAATCCAGAGTAACCCTTGGAATTTAATTCCGAGGCTCGGTTAGTTAAAAAGTTACTCCCGAGCGTCACGTATCCTCGGTGATCGAAACGAGGCTCGGTTATTCCCGGAAAAACCCTTGGAAAAACTTGGCCTGATAGAGTTCATCGAATTACGACGTTTAAATTTCTTTTTAAATTATAATTAGTAAATTATGCAACAAAAATACCATATCGAACTAATAATAATATCACTATTTATGTTTGTTAGAAAAATAATAAAAATAATGGTAGCGATAATAATAATAACAACAGTAATAGTTTTGAGAGTAGTGAAAATAATAATAAAAATAATGAAAATTGACTCGGATTGGTAAAATATTTAATTAACCGCGATAAAATTTTATTAACCACAGTAAAAATCAAAACAGTTTGGTAAAAATCACGAAAATTTTACCCGGGTCGTTACATTCTACCCTCCTTAAAGGAATTTCGTCCTCGAAATTCACACCGTAATCCACTAATCCCATAAACATATATATAATCATCGTGATCATAAATCCTACCACAATTCATCAAATCTGTGAACTCCAAATTATCTCCCATCAATCATAATTAAATTCTCCAAATAAAATTTCCAGATTATAACCCCCGAACCATGTCGATCATCACCTCAAAATTTATTACATAATTATCCGTCAAACAATATATGTATATATATATTTTTTTTATTACTTCTCCCAAATCTTGCCGATCAATACTCTAAAATTTATTACTAACATAATCATCCATCAAATAATATCTCTCTTCTTAGATCTACCGAAACTAGCAAAGATCATAACTTCGATTGTAGCTCTTTAAATAATACCTCGAATCATCAAATCGTCAAACTCTTTTTTTTTTTAAATTGAATCACCAATATCATCAAATCATCAAACTCTTTTTTTTTAAAGAATAAATCACCTTGGACATCAAGTATTCCATGATCATTAATCCAATCTTCCAATCAAGTTATCACATGAAATCTTCAAATCATCAACCAATTTTTTAAAAAGAAAATTGCATTACCTCCAAAATCATAGAATTCTCCAAGAATATTTATCCATTCTTCAACTCAAGTTATCACGTCATAAACACAGCAGTACCCAAAAGTCATCACTTTATCACATCATAATCAAAACAGTACCCAAAAATCATCATTTCCCAGTTCTTCAAGGTCATATAATATCATATCATCACTTAAAGATATAAAAACCAAAACCCATAATTAAATCTTACTTGTTCTGTCGAAAAATTCCGATGCACGGGTACAACAGGGTAGACTTCTTGCCTTCTCAGGATTCCTTATCTCACTGTTCTTCCCGGGCAACGACCATGTTTGGACTTTATAATAAAATCTTTAATAATGTTTCATCATCAAATCATAAAACTTTTCAAGATCAGCGGTTACATCTTATAATCATATTTAACCCACAGCCTAAGTTGTAAATGTCATTTTATCAAAACTCATCCTTTAAAAACTTATCTTTCCAAAACTTGAGATCAACAAACAACAATATTGTAAAATACCGCAATACGGGTAATTTATCGTCCCGATGTATTTATGAAAAAGAATACTCACATGTGAACTTGTCGTCCAAATGTATTTATGAGAAAGAATACTCACATGCAAATGTTCTGCAGCAAGATGGTGTCCCTCGACTGGATCCATTATGCACTAACTATATGAATATGCAAGCAATTATGATGATCATCTGGAGTGAGCTATGCACAACAAACAAGCACAGTAAACACCCTAGGACCTACCGCCCGCTCCGCTACCAAAATGAAACACCCCGACCTAAATTTACCCACTAAACAGCAATTACCGAACAACAGTGCCGACACGTGGCACAAACAATGCAAATATCAGAAATAACAGCCCAACGGCCCAACATCAAATACACGTCACCCGATCTCGGGAACCCAAAATATAGCACAGTGGAAGCAATTTCTAATTTAATGTCAACATACGCAAAGCCCGATGCAGCTAATGGATCCGAGTCCTGCCCGAGGGTACACTACAGCTTGCCCTGTACGTTCCTGCAATACAAACAACTCATCCTACGGGATGAAACCCCGCAGGCGAGGGGTGAGTCCGAAGTGCTCACCGACGAAGGATAAACAAAGATATGCAATCAACCATAATACTTTCGAAGTAATCACAAACAAATACAACACAAAGATTCTGCTAAAACATAACTGAGCCAAGACCAAAAGAATGTTTATTATTATACCAATTTTATCTTCTGGGCCCCGTCACTGGACAAGCTAGGGTCGTACCTGGTTATTAACTAATTCCGGATGCAAGGCCAAATCACAATCCGGGATCAACACCCCAATCACATCCAATTCGGGATCAACATCCCAATATCAACAAATCCGGGATCAACATCCCAATAACCAAACCAAACCGGCCATGACACCACAAAACTAGCCTCTAACCATCTAGTCGTACCACTACTTTCCACGTGACAATTATATCATCGTCTCAAATTCAGTCCAATTCCATTACTCTTCCATCAATTATCCATTTTCTATTACCTCAGATTAATTCACAGACTCATCCTAACAACAATCTCATATCACTAATTATTCACAATTAACAGTTCATCATTAATCACAGCACAGATTTCACAATCAATAACACTGCTAACCAACAACAGCAACAATATCATAGTAGTTAAGCAGCCAACAATAATCATCTCAGCAGTTCAATCAAACAACAAATCAAACACAGTATTACGGGCACATATCAAGGGTTATCCATCCTCACCTGATGTGTCTCTGAAACTGCTATCCGGCAAACCTCGATACCCTATATGCATATATAGGAACACAATAATCACTTATAATGCACAACAAAAATGATTATGCATGATACCGATTTAACTGTTATCAGACGGCTTATCTGTTCATTTTATTATCTCCATAGTTATCTTATTACCAAACAGTTCTTCCAACTTGGTGGTAATTAATTAAATGCAGCGGTTATATCAAGTATACTTGATTTAAATCAAAAACCGAAACCGAGCGTCCAAGCCGATATCCCGGCCCTTAGGTCGCTTATGATAAGAAAATACATATAAATACGTTGTATAAATCATATATAAGAAATCATATTATGAAGTATACAATATTCCATAAAGTACCTATAATCAATAAAATAGCAATAACTACGTATTCATTTAATAAAAGATTATAAAACAGCAAATATATAAAAATGGCATATAAATAATATACCGGTTAGTAAAACCGTTAAATAGAAAATATCATTATCGGTAAGAAATCATTATAGTCGAAATACGGTATAAGTAAATATTTATAACTGTGCATATATATATCCGATAATAACAAAAATCAGTGGTCGAAATATTATAACCTTGAATAAAATAAAATCTTAGATAATTAATACTTTAAAATTATATTCTGTTAATAAAATCGTTAATTGAAAACAATACCATTGATACTAAATAAACTTAGCAGATCATATGGTATAAAACGATTATATCGTAAAGTTGCAAAAGTGATACTTATAGTTTCATATATACCTAATTGCCAATAATTATAAATTTACTAACAAAATAATAAAATTAATGAATGGATGATATAATGTGGTTTAGTTTTTATCAAAATAATACCACTATAAAATATAATGTAGCCATAAAATGATTTGTATGGCTAACATAGTAGACCTTATAAATACAAAAATTATTTACAATAAATTATATTCGTAATTAGGACAAATTAGGACCCTCATTTATATGGGTGTATTATATATATATGCTAAAAGAAATAATTATTGTAAAACATATATATGTATACAATTAGTAAATCATATATAACCGTAAAAATGAGTACCTATATAAAACTATAATTGTTAGTTAAGTAAAATCATAGCGTAGTATTATTTAATCAATGAGATAATTGTAATACTATATATATATATACGTATATAAGAGTGGAACCAGTAAGTAAAATAAGATCCTAGGACTAATATTACTTAACCCAAAACAAATAGGATAACATTATAGAAATATACTCACTTTTATATGAGATCTTTATAATTTTAACCCAATTCAAACATAATTAAAGGAATTACGGAAATTAGGATCGGTAGGCCTTCACGAACATTTAGCCCACAGAGGATTTAACATAATAATTTGTAAATTAAAAGACATAATTAAAATAAATAACATCATGGGCTTTCATTAATTAGCCCAGATAAAATTAGACGACCGGAAATTAAATATAATGGGCCTTTCTAACAGCCCAGTTAGGATAATAAAATTAAAAGCTTGGTTAAATGAATAAAATCATAATTAAAAATAAATCAAGGTATAAATTAAAATCGTAGGTAAAAATTAAATTAATTTTTTGTTTAATCAACGTCTCTTTAATGTCCGGGTTTGTTATCGTGGCTCGGGTTCGTTAGGGATGCATATGGTCATAAGGTTCGGGTTTTACCAAAGGCCCATTTCCGGGCTCGCCGGAAAATTCCCGGGACTACCGGATCCTCGCCGGATTCCGGCCGAGCACTGTTCACGGCCACCAATCCTTCTACTGTCCATCCAAAACACTCAATCCACCACGCTGAACCACCAACAAACCAATCGCCAAAACCACCACCATACTCAGCCACCCAACGGTGACCAGAACACCACCAAACCATCCCGTCCAACACCCAAAACACCACAACCACAGCCACAGAAGCCCCACCGGCGTCATCTTCGCCGGGTCAACAACACAAGCTTCGCACAGAAGCACACAACCCGATTCGCTCAACGCAAAGCCTCAGCCAATAAACACAGCACAACAGCAGAGACCCGGTTAGCCCATTCTGACCTGAATCGGGTCAAGGAAAAGAGAAGAAAAGGTGGAAGGAAGAGGGAAGAGTCGCTGCTGAGTCTTACCCACACAACCACGCGGCGGCGACGGTGAGGCAGCGAGAAGGCACCGGTCACAGCGTCGACGCTTGCCGTGGAGAAGGAAGGGGAGGCCGACCTTCTAGCGCGATCGGGGTTGGTACTCTGCTCCTCGTCAGCGGCGGCGAGGTCTGCTCCTCCTTGGTGGTGTCGTGCCCGGGTCGGCTGGTGGCGGCGCGACGTCGATCTGCAGCAAGGTTGACGACAGCAACGTGCAGGCGGGCGACAACTATGGGACGCGACGGTCTTCGGTCGACTGAGAGAGGGAAGGGAGAAGGAAGACGCGGCGACTCTGGTTGAAGGTGGCGATTGATGGCAGAGGCAGGGGTGGAGGCTGAAGAGGAAGCAGGGGCGGATTTGAGGAGGAGATGGCAGTAAGGAGAAGAGGAGAGGCGTGAGGAAATCTGTGAAGAAAGGATAAGGAGGAGGAAGGGAGGAAGAAGACAAGGGAGAAAAGAAAATGGGGAGGGCCGGTTGGTCACGGGTGGTCTCGGTGGGGGAGAGGAGAAAGGAAAGAAAAGAAAGAAAAGAAAGAAGAAGAGAAGGAAAGAAAAGAAAAGAAGAGTGGCCACGTGGCAAGCCACGATTGGCCAGTCCGGATTTCCGTCCCGAGCCCGAAAATACAACTTGGGCTCGGAAAATCCGATTAATACCCCTGAGCTTCGTCCAAGTCTCAGAACTAAAAACCGAGGCTCGGTTAGTTGTAAAGGAGGCTCGGAAATCCAGAGTAACCCTCGGAATTTAATTTTGAGGCTCGGTTAGTTAAAAAGTTACTCCCGAGCGTCACGTATCCTCGGTGATCGAAACGAGACTCGGTTATTCCCGGAAAAACCCTCGGAAAAACTTGGCCCGATAGAGTTCATCGAATTACGACGTTTAAATTTCTTTTTAAATTATAATTAGTAAATTATGCAACAAAAATACCATATCGAAATAATAATAATATCACTATTTATGTTTGTTAGAAAAATAATAAAAATAATGGTAGCGATAATAATAATAACAACAGTAATAGTTTTGAGAGTAGTGAAAATAATAATAAAAATAATGAAAATTGACTCGGATTGGTAAAATATTTAATTAACCGCGATAAAATTTTATTAACCACCGTAAAAGTTAAAACAGTTTGGTAAAAATCACGAAAATTTTACCCGGGTCGTTACACATACCATCTTAATTACTTATCTAAATAGATATTGAAAATTAAAATTAAGTAATTTGCAAATTTACCTAAATAATCAATGAAAAATTGAAATTTAGAAGAGAAAAGAAATTAAAAAAGAGGAGACTTGTTGAGCTGAAAGGCGGCTTACAAGATTTTTAAATATAATAGATAATAATAAAAAGTGCCCTGCTATTTGAAAACATAGACTAATTAGTATTTTAAATTTTATTCACAGGTCAAATAAGTTAACCGAATCTTTTCGGCTTCCTTAGTTAGTTAGGAGGATAATACTTTTTTATGAAAATTGAGTGTAGGAAAAATAGACTAGTTAAAATTTTGGATTAAAAAGTAACAATGGAAACATTTTTTTTATGGATGCTAGTGAGTATTCTGTGCATCCATCCCTGCGCAAAGTTCCTACTTATAGCCACTTATATCCGTCGCCTATGAACTTCTTAGAGTAACATCTCACATTCTTTTGTGCCACTGTGACATCATAAAAGTATCATCTCACAATCTTTTGTTTTAGACTCTCAACCTACTCTTGCATTTCTGGAAAAAACAGGTACCAGATGTTGGTTAATTGGCAAATTTTGTCCCTGTACTTTGTTAATTTTGGCTTTATTGTCCCTATTATTTGAAAATCATGGTTGTTGTCCCCTAACTTGGAAGAAACTGAGTATTGTTGTACAATTTCGCTGAGACAGTCCGTAACTCTACCTGGTCCTGGACCCCACAATTTTTTAATACTTTTTTCTATTTATTAATTTTTTTGGATATAGAAATTTAAATCTTAATTAATTTTTATTCCTATTTATTCTTTCAAATTCTATAGGTGTGTATGTCTTTTTAAATAAAAAAAAAACCCAAATTCAATCTCTTGAATATTGTTTGTTTTTCTGATAAATATTAATAAGGGCAAACTATGAGAACCAAAATGAAAACTTTGAACCATTTAGATGAAAATTTCTTGTCTCTATTTAAGATTGAAATTGTTATATTATTAACAATAAATAACAGACAAACAAAAAAAGCGAACCCTCCCATTCTCTCTTTGTACGGCACAATATAATAACCCAGCATAATATATTTATACATGGGCTGAGTAAGCCCAATAAAAATACTAGTCCAAACTAATATTTAAAACAAAAACATTTTATGTTAACAAAACCAAACAAAAGGAGCAAAAACTCACGATAATTGTTTTCCCCCGCAATAACTTACCCAAGATTGAATGCCCCTTTAATATTTGCCTCCGTCTTTATAAATAAGTTTTGTTTTCTTGCTTGACATGCATCGTAGAAAAAAAAAATACAATATCCTGTACTCACGAGCATAAATTTTGAGTCCCACACACAATGAAAAGCCTTGCAAAAATCGCAGTTCTTCTATTATTTTCTATGATGATGCTTACGGTTCTGCCAAGGCTTGATGCGAGAAAATTGGAAGAGTGATTGAAAGAACCAGCAAAGGCTCCTCCTCCTTTTTTTTTTTTTATACTAATCGAGGTGTATTCATTGAAACCATAAAAATATGTACAAAAGAGGCAACCCAGGGCATGTACTGTAGGTTGCAAAGAATAATATAATATTCTGTTGTGCTCCTAAACTCCTTAAGAATTGTGAGGATGAGGTGGAACACAGTTTACTTGGCCTACTGTTCCCACCGACGAGTGTTGTCGTCAACCGGTTCGATGGGGCAAATTCTGTCATGATGCTTTCACCCAACTCCTCATATTCTTAAAACCAGCCTCACAAAAATTTTTCATTTTAGAAAATAGTAAAATTATTTGGGAGGGTTGTGTTGAGGTAGTTGCTCATTGATTGTATGTATTAAAATTAATTAATTGTCGCTCATTGATGTTATGTATTAAAATTACTCATGTGTGCCATTCAAAGCATATTGTTCCTTTCAAACACTCAAAAAAATTTATTCCATTACAGAAGCTTAGTAAGTGACAATGATACAAAACGGAGAGCATCAACGTTTGTCCTTCACAACTTTGCAAAACGGAAAAAATTCGAGAACATAATTGGAAAAAGATATGATTTCTAACACGAAGAGTTGTTCAAAACATATACCAGCCTTCTGTCTATATCACGCTAACATCATCAGAAAGAAACTTTAACGATCCAGGCGCAAGTTTAGATTCCTTCTCAAATTTTCTTTTTCATTTAAATGCCCATGTAGCTTGTGATCATAGAACCACAAAGTAGTAGCATGCAACAAAAAGTCACACTTTTGAAAAAAAATGCTATGAAAAAGGACTATCAAGTGACTTTATGACGATCAATTGCAAGAACGAAAATTTTAAGTTTGTATTTGTTTCTAACCAAAAAAATATTTTTAAGCCAATTATACTAAAATAGAAAAGGAAACACATCCACAGGTCTGTGTTATACCATCCTTATGTCAAATTTCAAATTTTGTTTTCCCCGAGTCAAAATAAAAAAAATTAAGTTAATTATTCTATTAAATTCCACTAGTGGAAGGATACTTCCTACAGAAATGATCATGTCCACATACATTGAAGTACTAAACTAGAATAATTTTTTTTTTGAATTATAGCAACTAGCACATTGGAAAGCTATTTATTGCGGCAGGAAAATTTTGTGCCCGCCAAAACATTTTTTGGTTGAGCCTGCTTTTCAAGTCATTAACATAGGTGGAGAGCCAAGACAAAAAATTATGTACACTCGGCTCTTGGATGGAAATAGTTTCATAAAATTATCGCTGCAAACAAAGTACAATTTCTCAATGTCAAAAAACCAAAGGTTTAGATTCCATTCATGTCAACAAAAAAAGATTCCCATCATCATCATCATACATTCTAATAATTCATATTATCCAAAACAATTATGAAATCAAGAGATTAAAGTAACAAAAATATAAGTAAATTTCTTAGTTTCTCATTATCATTACTTGAAATTAGAGACTAATGAAAATAGTTTTCTTCTTGAGTAACAATATTTCGGAAGAGACATGAGATGAGCTAATATGGAAATATTTGAGTAACAACAGGCTATTGTCATAATACGGCACATAACGATCGCATAGGTTTTACTTTCTCATTAAAGCGTAAAAATAATAGGTAGAATGTTACTTTAATTAATGTGCAAATCAATAACTTATCACCCCAGATTGAATGCTTGATTCATGCCGGTTAGGATAATAAATTTTGTTCGAATGGCTGACCTTATAAATAAGTTTTTTTGGTAGTTGAATTCCATCGCAGAGAAAGAGTGTGAGAATCTAGTACTCATAAGCATAAACTTTCATCACACAGAATGGAGAGCCTTGCCAAATCCGCAGTTCTTCTATTATTTTCTTTGATGATGCTTATGGTTCTACCAGGACATGAAGCTAGAAGATTGGAAGTGGAAGTGGAAGAATCAACACAGGCTCCTCCTCCCTATTCACCAATCATATCAAGTTGTGGTCCTAAGCTCCCTAAGAATTGTGGGGATGAGGTGCGAGACAGTGTACTTGGCCTAGAAGGCTCTGTTCCCACCGATGAGTGTTGTCGTCAACTGGTTCGATGGGGCAAAACTTGTCATGATGCGTTTGCTCAACTCCTCGTATCCTTAGAACCAGCCTCGCAAAAATCTTCCATCTTAGCAAATAGTAAAACCATTTGGGAGGGTTGTGTTGATGTTGTTGCTCAACCATCTGTCTCTTCTTAATTATCATCGCCTCTTCTTGATGTTATGTATTAAACTACATTATCATAAATAAATTATTTTCATAATTTATATTTGCTTTCCCTTATGCTTTCTCATATTTGAAAAAAAAAACTAATACGATGATCAAAGGTTAACTAAATTTGTTTGTAATACAAATCTCAAGAATCCTACTAACTAATACGGGTAGCATATATATATGCGTGGATGGGGACGGACCAGAAATATTTTTCAGTGTAGGCAAAAAATTAAACTAAAAAAAATCATTCTAACATATAAACAAATATAAGAATTACATTATAAAATACTACCTCCCTCTCTTCCCTAGTATTTTAAATTTTTGCACAATGTTTAAAATGTAATAAGAAAAATAATAAAAAATGGCTGGGCGAGAACAAATTAATATTAATCTAGATAATAAGAATATTAACCACGATCCAGCCCAATCAATTTGGTAAGAAATTAAAATTTCATACCCATCTTAATTACTTATCTAAATAGATATTGAAAATTAGAATTGAGTAATGTGCAAATTTATGTATTACAATTTAGGAAGTTAAATCAAAAGAAAACTAAAAGATAAATGGTTATAAGAGTCCGACCAACCTAAATAAACTTAAATAATCAATAAAAGATTGAAATTTAGAAGAGAAAAGAAATAAAAAAAAGGAGATTTTTTTGCCACACTTTACCAAAAGAAAAATTGGTAAATTGAAGAACCTAAAAAGAAGTGCTAGAAAATTGAGACCTGACATAATGCCATGCTTATAAACAAACATTATACTGGTGCAAACTACATGACCAAAGCTCTGAACCATTTGAGCGAATCTGTTATTGCTTGATTTAAAAAATTGCATAATTAAGATAGCTGCAAATAAATATTGGAAACTAAAACAATGCTATTGTTAGAACAATAGCCCTACGCTAGAGGGGGGGTGAATAGCGTTTATCGGATTAAAACAAAATAAGCAGGAAATAATTGCGGAATTGAAAGATTGAAGGACACAAGGATTTTTATACTGGTTCACACACAACTAACTTGTGGCTAATCCAGTCCTTCAAGTCTCACTTGAAGATTCCACTATCTACGTTAAGCTTACGGGTGCTTAACAAACCGTTACAACCTAGAGTTCTAGTCACAAGAACCTCTAATCTCTTGCTTGAAGATACCTCACTTCAAGACCTCTCACACAAGAAGATATACCCTCTTCCTATGAATCTCAACAAGGGAACTAACCTCCCTTAGGGTGTATGAATATATAATTCAATCACTCAAACAAAGAACTCTCTCAAAGAGCAGATATGAGTATACAAGTAAAGCTCTAAAAGGAAACTCTCAAATCCTCAATAGGATATTGGCTCAATTAAGATTTTGATGAATGTATGGAATGAATACTTGAATGTTGAGAGTTGAATCACTTGAAAACAGAGACCTACATGCTCTATTTATAAGGTTAAAAACATGTATTACCGTTGGACGCTCAATTCAAAACATCTTTAAACAAAGTAGCATGGAAAGGTGAAAAGTATGTCTGCTCTTGTCGGTTGAACATCGATGTTGCAAGTCAGGACATCGATGTTCTAGCCTTTGAGTATGCATTATTGGTCCAACGGTCATATGGACATCGATGTTGTAAAGGTGGACATCGATGTCCTGGCCAGTGAATATGAATTATTGGGCTAACGGTCACTAGAACATCGATGTTGGCCAGAAGGACATCGATGTTCCACAAGACATTGTCCAAGACCCGAGACCAAATAACATCGATGTTCATTAGTTGAACATCGATGTTTTGGACATTCCCAAAACAATCTTGAGACCTGATTCAATAGGACATCGATGTTCAAACTCTTCAAAGCAATTTTTTAGCATAACGGTCATGAGGACATCGATGTTCAGATATTGGACATCGATGTTATAAACTACTGCCTACTTTTGAAAAAATTATTTTAGTGCAGGACATCGATGTTCCAATATTGGACATCGATGTTCAAAGCTTAGAAACCTTCTCGAAAGATTGGTTTCAAGGCAGGACATCGATGTTCAAAATTTGGACATCGATGTTCATTGCTCGAAAAACATTTTTATGCTTGGAAATATGTTATGTTATGCATGAGCAAAATTCATTTTATTTTGAGCCAATGTCCTAGAAGAGTTGAGTGTTATACCTTGTACAATTTATGAATCTAACTCTTCTTTCTTTGGCTCTTCAATTCTTGTGCTCATTTACTTTGATCCTTTGCTTCTTGATTGGTTTCTTTTGCTTTGAGGATTGGTTTGACTTCATTTCTTTTTGCTTCATCCTTGTCATGATCTGGAACTGATTTGTCAATTATCAAAACCTTGTAATGAACCATGAGTTCTAACAATTTCCCCCTTTTTGATAATGACAAACAACTAGAAGTATATGCTAATGTTTATAACATAAAGATGATTCCCCCTATGTTTTTCAAACTATGATTCCCCCTATCTTGGTGCATATACTTCTTCCTATCTTCCCCCTTTTGGCATTAGCAAAAAGAAATGATGATGCATTTATTTATTCTTCCCCCTGAAGATATGATTTATAATTCCCCCTAAGTTCATGCATATGGTAAAGTATTTTATGAAAAAAAAAAACATAAAGGATAACAAGGATAAGGGTTTAGAAAGATGGTTCCTAGTTCCCATCATTATCATCTTCTTCATCAGTAGCTTCATCCTCACTATGTTACTTCTTCAGCAAGCCTTGTTCCCCCTTTCTCTTGGTCTTAGTGAGGGGTACCTGCCAAACATAGTTAGACGAGCCTCGGGTGCTCAAGTTAGCAAAGATAATTCACTAGTTTTAGTAAGATGAAACATGGGTGACAAATTTAAGGATAGTAAGATGGCCTCTGCCCCCAAGAATTATTGTCTTGGATTTCTATCCTCCCAGGATGAGGAGGTATCTCCTTGTCGTAAGTACACCGGGCTCGAGAAAATGTCTTGTCAGTTGGACTTTGGGTGCCTCTGATGCCCAACTAATCAAACTGTGAGTTCCGTGATGAATCAATAATGCAGTTTAGGCCACGATTTTCAACAAAGCAGACACTTGATTATCTGAAAAATTGGATGTTAGCAATAAATGAATTTGCAAGTGTCTCAAAAAGGAGATTCTTGAAAATCGAAGCGGTTTGGAGGGAACGTTGTTCATGATACTCCAAGGATAGGTAGGGGTCACCTCTTGAACACTGCTGGACACTCCAGAAATTTGTAGGGGTCACCTTCTTAGAGAAGAGGCAATGCAATTATGTTTCTATAAATAGACATACGTTAGAGCTCATTAAAACACAGAAAATTTATAAGCCAATTTCTGAAAAAAAAAAGAGTTAGTGAAACAACAAAAAAAAAATGCCTTCCCCTTCCACTGTCTTTTTTGTTGAGGGTGCAAACATAGGTAGGAGAAATCGGTTGGCCTTCAGCATTGTAAATGAGCAACAAGGGCCATTGCCAGAGGAACTAGCAAGAATTCCTCGTCTTGTCTTCATAGATGAGATTTATTCGTCTCGATTCTTTATCACCCCTATGGAAGAGGTCATCTTCCTGGATCATCAACAAACCCTGCGAGCATCCTACTATGGTACGGCTAATTCCACAATGTTTTTTATCTCTGACAGGTTTCAGGAGCTTCAGTTGGAACCAACCTACCAGACTTTGAACGAGGGCAGTCATTACCAGATTACAATGACAGCTCAGAGTATTCCTCGAGTAGCTGGAGTAGCGCCCACTTGGCCAAAGGTTCGCCTTTTGGTGTGGAACTGCAGAGGTATCACAGCACGTTCTCAAGATTTTGTTCGAACCCTACGAGACCTGAAGAACCAATATAAACCAAATATGGTTCTGCTCACGGAGACTCAATGGCAGCAAACCGGAGATCACGGAGTTATCCCTCTTCGCTTTCCACCAACACATCGGTTCGAGCTTCCTGGCCAGAACAACTCGGGTGGAATGTGGTTTGCTTGGAGTCATAGCATTAGGGTTAACATAGTCAATACTCCTAATGGCTTCACTGTAACAGCTGAACCGAATCGTTAGAAACAGATTATGATAGCTATGTCCCCCTTTTTTTTTATGTGATTTGTAATGTAATATGAATGATGTAATCCTGTGTCTCTTGTAAGTGTGATAGTAATATAAATGATGTAATCAAGTGTGTGAGTGTTTTAAGATCCATCAGCTGTACTCAATCTTTGTAATCAATAAAAGTACTTATGCTTTCAGCATGTGTTTGACATAAAGTTCTTTCATGTGAATGTTCATCAACCAAGCTAGTGTTTCTCAATTTGATTAATTGTACACTAACTACATGCTTGGCTTAAGTTGAAAGAAATCTGAATATTCTTCCTGAAACATTTAGTCATGAACATGCTGCCTAAAATTTCTCAACATAAATGAGAAAGTTAACTTGTTTCTAAGCTGTGAGAATGCATCAAAGACACAACATCGATGTTCAAAAATGAGATATCGATGTTTTTTACTACTAGACAGAAATTTTTTAAACAGCATGGAATGAATAACATCGATGTTTAAAGACTACTGGATAAATAAAGTTCTTACCGAACATCGATGTTTGATATAAAACATCGATGTGCATGCTTGATTTATGGCTTGGCAGTTCTCATGGGAACATCGATGTTTGACATCTATTGGTCCGGTTTTGCACTATCACTTAGTCTTGAATTTTGGATGCTTATTTGGTCATTTGCTTGGAGCATCCGCAATCAAGGTACCAAAGTACACTTGATGCCTTCAAGCATATCTGCAAAACAAATCAAAAGGATTTCGGTACCCAAATCTTTTTAGGTCCTTGGTGGTTAGAAACATGGCGATGATGGTCCTCATCTTGTGCCCAATGTCTGTGCCTAGTAAAACATACCGGGGCAATGTGTCCTATCCTATTACAATAGTGACAAATAACATTAGGATTATGCATCCTCCTAGGTTGATAGTAGTTGTTGTTTTGTCTATGTTTGTAATCTCTACTTAACTTTTCTTGCCTAGGTATAATCTTGTTTTCCCTAAATTGAGTGACATGTTTCCTAGGTTTAGTAAAATGAGAACTTTCATTTTTAGCACTGTGTACATGTGATCTTGCAACATTAGCATTTGATTTAACATTGTAGGCATACAATTTAGCATAGTAAGCTCTTCTATTACTTGCACTTGGTTTGGCATTTTGAGCATATGACCTTCTATAATGAATGTGTGATCTTGTGTCATGAACATGTGATCTAGTATTATGAGTAGAAGATGAAACACCATGTTTATGTGTCTTAGCATTAAGCACAGCAGGTTTGACATCATTTGACACATTAGATGCACCCAATCCTTCTTTTTGTGTTGGACTTCTTTGTTGTCCTAGGAGAAGATTAAGACTATCTCTGCCATTAGTAAATTTCTCTATTGTTTTCTTCAGATCATCAACTTGATTCTTAAGAGATTCATTCTCTTTTCCCAATTCAACACAAGCACATACATTCGAGGATATCTTCTCATTAAGTTCATTGCAAGACATATTAAGAGCATGCTTTTCTTTTTCAAGCTTATCAATCTTACTTGATAACTCATCCTTATCATTTGATAATTTCTCATTATCATTTTCTAAGGTTGTAATTTGTTTCTTTAAATTCTTATTGACCTTAGAAACTGAAATGAATTTACTATATACTTCACTAAATGCATCTTGCAGCTCTTCAAATGTATAATCATCACTCGAATAGGAAGTACTTACCTCTTTCGGAGATTCTTCCTTTGCCATGAAACAAAGGTTGACAGTCTCATCTTGCCTGCTGTCGATTTCCTCATAGATGATTCCCAGCATTTCCCACATCTCCTTGGTTGTTGCGCAGTGCAAGATTATCTGATAGTCATTCGGATTGACCGCACTCTAAAGCATGTTTATCACCTTGGAGTTGTTTTCAATTCTTTGGACATCATCTACGTTGTGCTCCACTTCCGTCCTTGATGGGATTTGAACACCATTCTTTACCGTTAGCCAAGCTGCAAAGTCATTGGCTTGGATGAAAACTTTCATCCTTTCCTTCCAATATGTATAATTAGTTCCGTCGAAGAATGGTGCCTGGGTAATGGATTGCCCTTCAGTGATTCCTGCATACAAATAACTTGAACAAGCCATAGAAATTTTCCTCTCAAACGGTTAGGTCTTTCAGAGAGTTAGGCTCCGCTACCAATTATTAGAACAATAGCCCTACGCTAGAGGGGGGGGTGAATAGCGTTTATCGGATTAAAACAAAATAAGCAGGAAATAATTGCGGAATTGAAAGATTGAAGGACACAAGGATTTTTATACTGGTTCACACACAACTAACTTGTGGCTAATCCAGTCCTTCAAGTCTCACTTGAAGATTCCACTATCTACGTTAAGCTTATGGGTGTTTAACAAACCGTTACAACCTAGAGTTCTAGTCACAAGAACCTCTAATCTCTTGCTTGAAGATACCTCACTTCAAGACTTCTCACACAAGAAGATATACCCTCTTCCTATGAATCTCAACAAGGGAACTAACCTCCCTTAGGGTGTATGAATATATAATTCAATCACTCAAACAAAGAACTCTCTCAAAGAGCAAATATGAGTATACAAGTAAAGCTCTAAAAGGAAACTCTCAAATCCTCAATAGGATATTGGCTCAATTAAGATTTTGATGAATGTATGGAATGAATACTTGAATGTTGAGAGTTGAATCACTTGAAAACAGAGACCTACATGCTCTATTTATAAGGTTAAAAACATGTATTACCGTTGGAAGCTCAATTCAAAACATCTTTAAACAAAGTAGCATGGAAAGGTGAAAAGTATGTCTGCTCTTGTCGGTTGAACATCGATGTTGCAAGTCAGGACATCGATGTTCTAGCCTTTGAGTATGCATTATTGGTCCAACGGTCATATGGACATCGATGTTGTAAAGGTGGACATCGATGTCCTGGCCAGTGAATATGAATTATTGTTTCATTGCTCGAAAAACATTTTTATGCTTGGAAATATGTTATGTTATGCATGAGCAAAATTCATTTTATTTTGAGCCAATGTCCTAGAAGAGTTGAGTGTTATACCTTGTACAATTTATGAATCTAACTCTTCTTTCTTTGGCTCTTCAATTCTTGTGCTCATTTACTTTGATCCTTTGCTTCTTGATTGGTTTCTTTTACTTTGAGGATTGGTTTGACTTCAATTCTTTTTGCTTCATCTTTGTCATGATCTGGAACTGGTTTGTCAATTATCAAAACCTTGTAATGAACCATGAGTTCTAACATAATTAAGGAGCTACGTGACAGCCCAGCCCCACAAGAAAAACTCAGAACCAGAAAATTTTGAAGAGTAAATGCCTGAGAAGAAGAAAAGAACTTAAGGTAAGCTTCAGAAGAATTAAGAATTCCAAATTTCAAATGCCGTTTTATTTATTTTATCACGGGACTTGAATGCATAAAAACTTGATAATTATCAAAACATTTTTTGCGTATCATGTCGATGTCCATTGAGCAAAATCTCCAGTTTGATTCTTGTTTTGTAATACATAAGAAATGTGCTGTTATTTGGAGAATCGTCCTTAGTAATATGAATATCTTCCTCCAATTTAAATTTGATATTAGTAGACTCGGCGGCTCTCCCAGTCAGGGCTACTAGTAGACTCGGCGGCTCTCCCAGTTAGAGCCAGGGCAAACCACCGGGCTAAGCAAACGCTTATATCACTTACAGATTACCGATTAAGAGGGACGGTCGGTAGGATTCGAACTCTCAACCTAATGGGTATATTGACTCAACCCCAACTAACTAAACCAACCCTCTGTAGACCCGATGAACTTTAAAAGAATTAGACCAATAGCGCGGGACCGGAAAAATATAGATATATTTGACTTTTTGCAAAACCAGCAATATGAGTAAAAGGATTGTTGCTTGACTGAATGCTGATTTGATCCAGACAAATGGGTTGGAATGGTTAAATGATGATGTTGAATGGGATCCTGAGCTAGTGCCAATTGTGGCAGATATTCAAGAGTTCATGAAGTACCAGGGTCCTGTATTTTTTTATTTTAGTTCTGATGATGTAAACAGAATTCCACTTAAATTAACTGAAGTAAACCCTCTTATTTTTTGCCCAGGGTTTACACTTTATCACTCTCCCCCTGTTGTAATTAGGGGCCTCCTCCTGGAGGAAAGAGGACTTGCTGGTTCTTAATCCAGTATATAGGCTGTAACATTTTTTGAAGTATATAATATACTCATTCCCGATTTCGACCAAAAAAAGATGCTGATTTGAGGGTGAATGTAAATGATCAAAACTTGTTTAAAAGAATTTTAATGCTGCAAAATCCGAAATGCATTAATTCAGAAGAGAAATAAAAATATGCCCAAATACTCCACACCATATAACAGGAGATATATATACCTTTTCTCCAATGAACTTTGTTACTATAAACGAAGACAAGAACAAATTTCACTTGGATTTTTCACCAATTGATAGATGTAGCCAATTACTCCACACCATATAACAGAGATATATATACCTTTTCTCCAATGAACTTTGTTACTATAAACGAAGACAAGAACAAATTTCACTTGGATTTTTCACCAATTGATAGATGTAGACAATTACTCCACACCATATAACAGAGATATATATACCTTTTCTCCAATGAACTTTGTTACTATAAACGAAGACAAGAACAAATTTCACTTGGATTTTTCACCAATTGATAGATGTAGCCAATTACTCCAAAAACTAGCAGGTTTCCGTTCTATATCATCTACTGTTAAGCTCCATATACAGGGAAAATTAAATAATAAAAAAAGCACCATCATGGATACCATTCCCACCAGGTTCACCTATAAAACTGCCCAAAATGAATCAATCAATCGATCCTCATACTCTTTTTCGCTCTCCCCAACAGCTTCTTCGTGTACAGAGCGGGTGTCTTCACTCTCCACCCCCTCTGCCCACTACTTCCCACCTCACATCTCTTCACTGCCTCTCCTTCTGCAAACCCTGCATACTCATTCTTCTGCAAACTACTCCCCACCTCACATACTTTCATACCCTCTCCTTCTTCTTCAAACCCGAAAGAGTCATTCTTGTGCTCATTACGTTCCACCTCACATATTTTCACTCCCACTTCTTCTTCACATCCAGCATAGCTATTCTTCTGCTCACTATTTCCTACCTCACATGTCTTCACAGCCTCTTCTTCTTCTTCCTCTTCCTCTTCCTCTTCTTCTTCAAATCCCGCAGTAGACCCATTCTTCTTCTCATTTTGAACTTTGGTGCAATCATCATCATCACTGTCATCCGAAATCCAAACCACATTATCCAATCCACCACCACCACCTTTAATCCCCTCATTAGTCCCTCCTCCCTTGTTATGACCACCCCTAAAGTGAGCTTCTTTGCTTCCCTCCTTGTTCTCAGCATCCAAGCAGTACCTCAACCCAAAACAACCATACACACGATAGTATTCCTCCTTCCCTTCCACCACCATCCCAGGAACCGGCGCCGCCACCTCGACGGCATGGAATGCCTTCCGGCACCCCTTGTTCCGGCACCTCAAACTGCACTCCCTGTACAAATCCTCATACTGATACAAAAAATGACAATAGGGGCACACAGTCCAAAAGGTCCCATCTTTATGGGTCTCTTCGTCCTCCCTCGGCGACCCATCATCCCCGGCGGCGGCCTCGTCGTCTCCAAGGTCGTTCTCGAAGTGGGTCTTCCTCAACACGTAGAAGGCATCAGACAACACCTTAAATGCCTCCTGCGAGTGAGGGAAGCGGTTCTCGGCGGGGTCGAGAAGGAGCTCGAGTTTGCTGAGCTGGGTTTCCACGGCGGTTTGGGTGGTGCGCTCGGGGAGGTTGGGGTCGAGCTGGAGGACGGAGAGCGCCCAGTCGCGGAGGTCGGCGAGCGGGGAGTTCCGGGGACGGCGGGAGGCTGCGAGGAGGGTGTCGACGACGGCGAGGATCTGTAAAGGCTCGGGACTGGAAGGGTTGGTTTGGCGGGCTAGGGCGGCGTAGTAGCGGGCGGCGGAGAAGTCGCGGAGGGCGAGGCTCTGGGAGGAAAGGCGGATGAGGTTTTGGGGTGAGCGTTGTGGTGGTGGTGGGTTAAACTTGCTGCTTTCTCCTCCTCCGTGTCCCATTTTTGTGCTTCACTTTTGTTTCTTTTGGGCTTATAAATTGTTTTTGGTTGCAAAAGAAGACCCTTTCTTTCTTTATTATTGGGAACCAACAGGCTCTGGCTTGAGAGGGAAGAAGCCTATGTGGGTCAGGCTCTATACTGTTTTGTAGTACATTAATTGTGTAGCGTGAAGGAGAAGGGAATGTGTTTCTATTGGAAATTTTTTTTGGAGGAATCCGGGCCGTTGGATGTGGGTGGGGATGGCTGACGTGTAGGGTTTCGATTTTGATGGTACTCTGCAAAAGAAGATTTTGTCATTTAATTGGAGACGATTGAGAACTCTCCTCTTCCAGTACTGCAAATCCCTGCTCCACCACCTGACACAGAGAAAGAGGGAGAGAGGTGGAGCTTGAAATGGAAATTGGTCAAAACCCAAATGGTAGCAGCATTCAAGGAGTTGTTTTGTATTACCCACATGGTGCCTTCTCAGTTGACGCCAACCCTCTATGCGAATGTATGGTCAACAAGTTCTTGCACCAATAGAGTGAATGAATATATATAGCTGTAATGAACCAAATCTTTTGATTCTTTTTCATCTACAAAATATTATTTGGCAGAGAAGTGGCGGTACTTTTTTGGATATACTTGCTTCTGTGTTAGTAGTAAAGATTGTGAAGTTGGAGTTTTAACCATAGAAAGGTGTTATCCTTTGAGACTATCATCCAGGTCTTATAGCAGCAATAATGGTGGAAAAGGATACTGTAGACTGACAAATTTGGAACTATGGAGTAGACTTTATCAATGTTTTGTCGGATTTACTGAGAAGAACTATGGATTTTTTAGAACTCAATTATGACTCTCCTAGAATTAATTGAACCATCTGATATTATCAGGTTGTATCGTTGTTTTTACTTTGGCACAAAAAAAAACAAAAATGAAAAAAACAAATTTCCTCGTTTCTGTCAGAATGATTCATAAGTAGCACATGTGGTTGATTTATGTCGCAATCAACTTTCCATCAATCGCAAAATCTGACTGAATCTTTCTTTATTGAAAGATTAAACTCAATGCAACGTAATTCATTGAAATCCAAATAACATGATTTACTGAATAGAACTCGACCATATTATTACGATAGTACTTACTCTGACACTAAATTGTTAATGCCATGCTTATATTACTCGCCACTATATGTATTGTAGCATGATAAGTCGTAGATTAAGAAAACAAAGTGTGTGATAACAAACAGAGAATTATGCACATTAATGAAGATAAAACGATCACATACATACTGTAGTATGGCGAATTAATTATATAAAAGAAGAAATGAACAGTTCATATATACTAAACTTCAAACCAATTAAACAAAAGAGAAGAATAAACCTACCGACTTCTTTATTGAAATGGAAATGCCATACAATGGACAAAAAGGAACCAGTATTGACCAGCAGTTTCAGGTCATAGGAACATTACAATTCCTTTCAACTGGAAAACCAGCACTCTACTAGCAAATACCAATAACAACCCTCTTTAGCAATAATTCCGGAAATGATAAACTTAGGAAGATCTGATACAAATCAGCGACAGATACCAAAAAACAAGAATTCTACCGAAACAGCTTATTCCTCGCAGCAAAGCAATCGAAGAAAAAGCTTCCACACTTTCCCTTACTTTGCCTGAGGGTGGGAGGCAATGAAGTCAACTGCAAGATTAATGGAATTGATCTTGTCTGCTTCATTGTCTGGGATCTCAAAGCCAAACTCTTCTTCCAGAGCCATAACAATCTCCACAGTGTCTAAACTATCTAAGCCAAGATCAGTCTGAAAATGGGCATTTGGTGTAACCTGCAAAAATAATGGAAACAATATTAAGGCAAACAGACGATAAGGAATGTCATGAGTACAATAACCATATACGTCTAATTCTTTCTACAGTTGAGAAAACAATGCGCATCACGAGTGCTTCCATGTAAGGCAAAAGAAAATCAACCCCAAACTGAAAATTTTGAAAGGTGGAGAACACCAAAATTTTATGCTGAAAAAAGATGTCAATCAATCTGCAAACATCTACTTCAAAAGTAGGGAACAGAATTAAAGCATTGATTGAACCATAACTTCAAGAAATAACTATTGGGACAAACCTACGAGTAAAAGACAAAATAATTTCCTTTGAGTACCAACTTTCCTATACCAGTCAGATCTATGTATGAGCAACGAATTAACTACTAGGACAAAGCTATGCACATATCAAATATAAGCACCATTTCCTTTCAGTACCAATCATCACTATACTGTCTCATAATTGGCATTGGCGTTAAACAATTGCAGAGGCAGATCCTAGCCCAAACATGGTTTTCTGAAATATAGAGCGTTGCCAGGTAAAGTTTACACAGTTTCAGTCCAAAACAGCACAACATCCGATCTCTCGGCACTTCAAACAAATTGATACAGAAATCACAACACGCGATGGACATAGTGGACGATATAGATAAGCGTAGTTTGGCAGGGCATAAGTTTGCGGGGAATAAACATAAGCATAGTGGGCAATGGCAAAATATCCTGACCTTCATTCGAAACACATGGTGATGGAGAATAAAAGCATGGCACATTCTGCCATTTTTATTAAAGAAGCAAAAAATGCCCTCTGCCATTGCCAGTGAAAAAACATGGAGATAAACAAACAGGAAGAAAGCTGAAGAATGATGCTTTTGATAGCCAAAAGCCATCAACCGCAAATACGTGATTTTGGATCCTTATAGAGAAACTATCTCATATGCTTAATGCTGAGGCTAGAAAAGAGCAGAAAAATTTTGCAATTTCAATCTCTAGGATGACAAACTAACCCCTTCCAAATTACAACGCTTTGATATAGTCACAAAATCCTGAAGTGCACAGAACATTGCTCCAATTTATCGCCCATCGTTATATTAATGAATGTGGAACTGAAATAACAGATAATCCAAATGATAGATTGAAATAAAGAAAATCAAGCACTTATGTCATGTTGCTTGAATTCACCAACTTTTAAAAATTACAAGCCGTATGCCAACAAACATCCATGCAAATTTGATGGTTTAAAGGAATGTTATACAGGAATTGGAATATGGATAGCTGTAGCAATTACGGCTTAGGCATACAGTACAAAGGAATTGAAAAATTCCCCAAGCTTGCACGTGCCTATAGTATCATCCAAATGAAATAAACATCGACAATTCTTACAAGTAACAATCAAGTAAATCAACACTTTCCCATCCTACTAGAATTAAGCTGGGCAAAAACTAGTCTACCGAAGACAATTGACACATAGACTCCCTCTTTCCTAATACTAGACCACCAGAGCTATGGTTCACTGTCAATTATTTTGCCTAAAACCAACAAACGCAAGACGGTATATATGCATCCAAAAAAACGACAACAGAGCTCAACAATAACACAAAAAAATCCAGGTTCACCTCGTCATTAAAAGTTATTAAGAATAGGAAGTCACAGACAACTAAGATTTTGTCTGTACAATTCACAGACAACCAATTCACTTCGATTAACCATATAAAACATATAACAACAATCTGACAATAATGTAGCCCTCTCCTCTTCCTGCTTGAGTAGGAAGCCGACAAAAACTACTGTAATAAGAATAATAACAACAGATTGGAAAAGCAAAAAACAAGGGAGAGGAAGAGAGATGATGGGTGGGTATACCTTGGAAGGATCGACCTTCTGGAAGTTCTTGACGACATTGACAACGCGATCGGTGACCTCAGACTTCTCCAGGAAAGTGCCTCTGACCTCCTCGGAGAAGGAGCGGCGGATGGTGTTGGCTGCGAGGGCCAAGATGTCGGTTCTAGGGTTACGATTTTGGGGCAGTCCCTGCACGTTCACTCTCAGGTACTTTAGCACAGCTCCTCTGACCGCCGCCATTTCTGCTGTTCCCTTCCCTCTTCTGTTTCCCTTTTCTTTGGCTTAATTCGTCTTGGTTTGCCGGCAGAAACCTCTGGAAAATGGAGCTTTTGCTTCTCTACTCTTCCTCTTAAACCCTGAAATTCAAAAGAAAAATAAATATGGGATAGTGACAGACGCCAAACGACAGCGACACGTGCCTAACTGACAATCCTAACACGGCGTCGCATCTAATCGACGAAAGCATCAAGCTCTAACTAACTCTATAAAGTCATTACTACAACTACTACTACTAGGGTTGTCAATACCTGGAGGATACGGCGGTGACGGTTGGTTGCTGGGGTCTCGGCGAGTGAGTGCTGCTGCTCTGCTTCGATCTCTGAAGAAAAAGGAAATGAAAATGAGAGATTTTTTTCCAGATGTTGGCTGCTCCGCCTTAAACCCCCCCTTCTGGGGTGAAATTAAAACGCTTGCGTTTCGGCTTTCTTTCTCTATGAGTGGGTTTCGGGCTTCAAGCTTATAAATGGGCTCTTGGATTTTGACCAGGCTTTTTGTGATTTTTTTTTTTTTACTACTTATAAATGTATGTGTATAATTCTAATTCTAAAAAGAATAAATAAATTATCTATACGCTAAGTTTTACATTTCTCTCTATATATAAAAAAAAAATATTTTTAAATTTTTATAATCATTAATTTTAAAACACAGGTTGTATATTTTTCATTGTACTAACTCATAAAAATATTAGATACGAATCACCGAAAAAATCAATATTAGTGGAACTGTACCCCTTTGTTTGTACCAGGCCCAAAATCGTGGGAGAGATCGTCCTGGCTAGAGGAGCTATCAAGGAGGAACAGAAGCAGCTAGGCTTCACTGGTGCTCTTGCGAGCGCGAAGCGATGCGAGGTAGGCGATCGCCAGGCTTAACTTGAGAAACAGCATGGAAAAGCAAAGATCGAAAATTTGATCAGAGAGGTCAAAGATTCGCTACGCGGCCAACGCAAGGCCAAAATTGTGTTGGAGTAGCCAGCCGGCCAGGGTAGGGCCGGAGCCGTAGCAGATCAGCCAGCCGGCCAGAGCAAGGCCGAAGGGAAGAAGAAGGTCGAGGAGGGAGACTTGAGTGAGGGTAATCCTTTCGCCGGCAATGAAGATCCTGATGCTGATGAGTTCGAGGTAGAAGAAGCAGATGGTTCACCCTATGGTTCACCAACTCCTACCAAGATACTTCACTTTAGTAGACCCTCTACGCAGAAAGTAGGTGCTGCATCAGTCCACATGGCTGAATCTTCTGCCGCACCAAAACAGACGTCCAGGTATGAAAGGCCCATCTTCACAGAGGGTCAGTTGGACGTAATCACGGCCACCGTCGAAGAACAGTGCGCCAGGGCCAGGAACTGGAGGCACGACTGAGGAATTCATTGGATGCCACTGTCAAAACTTCCATCAGTACGACCATACAAGAGTACTCCGGTACTCAATAATAGTCTTGTTTTGCCTTACCAAACTTGTGCAGGGAATAATCAGGGTATATTAAGGCCAGGAGGGAAGATGGATCAAGAGGAGGTCGTTGGACAAACTGTCAGAGGTGATGTTCTTGGAGTCTGGACAAATGCCCAAGACTTGGCCAGCAAGGCCAGCTGTATGACGAACAGGTCGTCCGAGACGAGGGTCACGGTGTTCAGCCAAATGCCCTAAAGGTTGGCCAGCAAGGTCAACCATATGCCCAGGTGGAAAAAAAATTATCGAGGTTACCAGCCTCAAGGTGTAAGAGGCCAGCAGGCAGACGACGACTTTCTTGGACCCCTGCCAGCGCCACCCGTCCAGGTGGTCTTTAACAACGGCCAACCCAACAGTGGCCCCAATCAGATACCATTCAACCCCAACACAACTCCCCAATATGACGACTACAACTAAGGGGCAATGGAGTCTATAACTTGAACTTGAGAGGGCACAATCACAACATGGTTCCCCGGTATGACGACTACAACCAGGGGGCAATGGAGTTTATAATTTGAACCAGAGAGGCCCCAATCCCAACATGGTTCCCCGTTATGACAATTACAACTAGGGTGGAAATGGAGTCTACAACATGAATCAGGGAGACCCCAATCTTAACTTTGTCCCCGATAATAACTAGAGGGCAACGACATTTTCAACCTAAATCAGAGACGGCTCTACCCCAATTATGCCCCAATTACAACCATGGGGGCAACATAGCTTTCAACCAGGATAGAGGACTTAACCCAGGGGGTGCTTTTATGGAATGGAGGTTCCTGTGGAACAGCCAACTGGTGCAGCAGCCTCTGTCAGTGTTCCAACCTCCACCGGCGCAGTAGGCGGGAATTGATCATCAGCAGTTGGTGAAAGTATTGCAGAAACTTGGTATTGGTGCCCGTTACACTTATAGGAAGCCTTACCCAGAGTGGGTTGATCGAGCTCACGCCTTTCCGCAGGGATTTCGGAAACCGGAATTCAGCTAGTTCTCTGGAGAGGGCCATGTCACCACCATGGAACATATTGCTAAATTCTCTTCACAATGTGGAGACCTTAATATTAACCCCCTTCTTAAGTTACGTTTACTTGGTGAGTCTTTAACAGGGGTAGCCTTCCATTGGTATTCCACCTTGCCAGCAGGTTCCATTCAGTCCTGGGAGCAAATGGAGAACCTTTTCTACGAACAGTTCTTCAAAAGCATGGAGGAGGTGACCTTAGCAGACCTGGCTCATGTTTCTCAACAATTTGATGAGCCGGTCCTAGAGTACGTCAGACGGTTGCACAGGCTGCGCTTGAAGTGCAAAACCCAAATTCCAGAAAAGGATGCAGTGCAGATTTTGATGAATGGTCTCCAATGGGAGCTGAGGAAGAAGGCGATTGGGGCAAGGTTCACCGAGGTTGGTCAATTTGTAGAGGAAATTAGCAGAATTGAAAGGTTGGCCAACTTAAAGGAAAAGGTCAAACACCCCAAAGCCTCATACTTTCGGGATGTCAAGGATTTGGTTTACCCGGAGATCGACTTTTAGGAGGAAGAAAGTGGAGCCTCCACTGAGGAAGAGGTTTGCTTGGCAGAGATCAAGAACGGCTGACCATTTGAGTGCCAGATCTGAAAAAGGTGAAGGCAAAAGAAGAGACTTCTGCTAACAGGCAACAACGTCCAGACGGCGAAAGGAGGAAGCCAGAGCAGCGGTCATTCACTTTTGACATAACCAAGGTCGGTGAGATCTTTGACCAATTGCTTGCTAACGGTCAGATTACCTTGCAGGGTAATCACAAGATACCCACAGAGGCTGAGATAGCAGAAAAGCAATACTGCAAATGGCATGACAGGTGGAGTCATGATACCAACCACTGCACCACCTTCCGCAGGCAGGTCCAATGGGCTATAGACTCTGGGCAGTTGGCTTTTCCTATGTAGGTGGATGCTGACCGTTTTCCTCCACAGACTGTCGCGGTGAACATGGTGGTTGTTTCTTCTCCTAAGCCACCCCTCGGGGCTGGCTGTGTTAAGAAAACACCTCACAACGCTTCTAGGCCTCATATGGAGACGGCTCATTCTAGTGGAAGGTTGAAAGCGAAAGCTGTCGAAGTCAGTTATGAAGTCACCCGGTGCTTCGAGTGTCAGAGGGTCAACCCAGGGGTTCAGTTGCAATCTGAGGTGGTAGATTGTAGGCCTTTGACCAGGGTGAAGAGGCCTACAGCTCCCAGAGATGATAAGTGGCACGTGAACCAACCTAGGGAGCCACCGAGACATGCTCAGGTGGTTTCTCCTCGTGAGCATTTAAGGGATTTGGAAACCCAGTTTGAAAGATTTGGACTCACCAAAACCCAGAAAAGACACATGCAACATCTAAGACAAGAATTGGGTGTTGCTCATCTGGTACTACTGAAGAGAACGGAGAGAGTTTTGACTGAACCTGGGTTAGAACAAAATGAAATTCCTAAAAGATCCGTGGCTCAGAGACTTGGTGATCGTCCCCAACGTTTAATGAGGGAGAGACTTAGTGATCAGTCTCGGAGATCGGTCAAGGAGAGATTAAGGCGATGGGAAGGTCCAATAGACCATGCTCCAAGTCGTTCTAAGCCACCGGTGAAACCAAAGGCTCAAGGTCCAACGAAGAAAGAGACCAAGCTGCGGACGCCAACCAAAGCGTGGGTCCCGAAGCGAAGATCTATAGACTTAGTGGAAATTTTGGAGGAGGATGATTCTCTATTAAGAAAAATGGAAAGTGGTGATCTTGAAATGCCACAGGCTATACAATTTGGCTCCCTCCCGGAGAAGGCGTCAATCAATATGATCTTTATGCTACTTGTCTCTCTCAGCACAAGGCCAGATCAACCTTCCTCTCTGGAGGGCAATGTAGAGAAAGATGAAGAAACTGTTGCAATTATGTCCTTCAAGAACTCAGAGATCCGTCCACAGAAAGATGAGCAGTTCCCTTATCCTACACTGAATGGAGTGTATCATTTAAAAACTTTGTGCATTTCTGTTTCCATGTTTAGCAGGAAGGTTTCAAAGGTGATGGTGGATGGAGGCGTAGCACTCAACATATTGCCGTTCTCTACTCTTAGGAAGATTGTCTACGAGCAGAAAGACCTGCTAACTTCCGACATGACCATGGTGTCTTTCGTTGGCCAGCCGACCAAGGCTACAGGAGTGCTGGCGGTCAACCTAAAAATTGGCTCAAAGGCATCAAAAACAGCCTTCTTCGTGGTCAAGGAGAAGACATCCTATAACGGCCTCCTGGGCCGTGACAGGATTCATGCCAACATGGTGGTCCCATCGGCCCTTCACCAGATGTTGATCATGTGGAATGAGAAAGGGGAGACCAAGGTCGTCAAGGGGGACCAATTTCATCCATCGGTTAGTCAGAATTTCGCCGATGTCTGGCATTTTCAAGAGGGCCTTGGCCCAATCCATTTTGAAGGAGAGACTGTAGAAGGCAGACCGGCTAGATACACGATGACCAGACCAAGGTCTTATGTTGAACCTCTTCCCGCACCATCAGCAAGGCCAACACAACCAACTCGTGTTGGCCCAGTTATTGAAGAAATTTGATGGATTATGAGATCGATATTTGCATGCAGGCTATTCAGCGAGTGGCGGCACTCTTGGCCGTGGAAATTGTGAATGCTGAATGTTTACAAGAGGAGGAGGTTGTGGTAGACACTCCTTATTTGGAAGCTAACCTTGGAGTCCAGATTTCTAAAGATAAGGTCGTATCAACAGATGATGAGAATGGCCGATCTCTATCTTTTCTAGTTTCCAGAAGACCTTCTCTATGTGAACACAAGCTAGAATTACAAGGTAAAAGCCGAATACCTTCTCACCCACCTATTGGTAAAAAAAAAAATTTCTATGGTTTAGGTGGCTTGGAGTAGAGTTTTTCTCTAATGATCATGGCATCTAGTTAGGCCATTTATTTCTTGATGGCCAAAAATTATTTACTTTCTTGATGGTCGTCATGACTTGGTGGCCTTTGTGATATATTTGAATAAATTGGCCAAGGAGGTTTTTGTTGGCCAGTGATCTGACTTAGCGTTAATTCTAGTCGTTGAAGTTTAAAAGTCGTCCCTAATGACTTGGCTTTGCATTATTTCGAATTGTTGGAGCTTAGAAGTGGTTCCTAGCGATCCAAATTTGCACTTTCTTTGACCGATAGAGTTGATCCGTCTTTGGGCTGCCTCTAATCGTTGGCAATTGGTGATTGCTCCCTAGTGGTCCGGCTTTGAGTTGCCTCTGATCGTTGGAGATTGGTGATCGCTCCCTAGTGGTCCTACTTTTGCTTTTAACCGTTAGAGACTTGTGGTTAATGATCCGGATTATGTAGGAGTTTTCTTGCGGCCGTCGAACAAGCACTGATTGTTTTTGCAGTCACGATTTTGGTTGTAAGATTCGGCAAACACCCCTTCAATTTACAGTGGCCTTCAATTAAAGGGCTGAGGGGGGCAACTGTTTGTACCAAGCCCAAAATCGTGGGCTCGAGGTTGTATGACTATTGGGCTTATGTGATTTTGGGCCCGAGATTGATCATTGGGCGTCCGAAAGTGATTTGCAGGCTGGAATGTCATCGGTCAACTTAAGATCGATGGGTTGCTTTTCAAGATGGGCTGTTGGTTGTTAAGAGTTTGTTCAATATCCAGGATTAGATTTGACAGTTGAGGATTTTTTTTGACAATTGAAGATCTCTAGAGTTCAAATTTGAATAATGATCTGGTCTTATCTTTGAGGATTCGTATCTGGGAACTGATTTATCTTTTAGGTTTTGAATTTAGAATTCAAGTCTATCTTTGAGGATTTGAAATCTTATGTTTATCTTCTGACTGTTGTCAGTGCCTATATAGGGCTGTTGACAATTCTTGTATCAGGGCAAAAGCCAAATCAAAAGAACTTACATTTTATCATAGCTTTCTTTACTACCCTAGTGTAGAATTATCATATTTTTCTTAGAGTAATTTACCCTAGTTTGGTTTACCAGAAAATCAAAACACCAAAACCTGGTTCAGGGTGCGTGACATCCATCCGTTCGGCCCTTCAGCGGTAGGATTCGGTTGTCGATTTGGCCTTTCAACGGTCAGATCGGCAAGTCAGCATCAAAATCCGGTCCAGGACGCGCAATACCTTCTATTCGGCCTTTCAACGGCCAGATCCGGTTGTCGGTTCGACTCTTCAAACAGTCGAATCGGTAAAAAGAAAGCGCCTAAGGATCTTGCATTAAGCAAATTGTTATTGAACGCTCCGAAACTTTCGTGATCTGCAAGGCTCCTTTAGGGTTTCATGTCTACCCCTTCGCCGCTAGGGCCGCCTAGCTAGCACCCTCCCCCGGCTCCGCCGGAGCCTGATCCCAACCCTCGCAAGGAGAAGTTTGGTGAGCGGTTTCCGAATTCGAGTCTCCAGCCTGCTGGCTCTAACTCATCGCCTCTCGTCTCAGAACCGGGTGCAAAATCCTCTTACAGAGATAAACTGAACGCATTAGTAGGCCATGCTGAGGGTACCCAGCCGAGCATTGACACGTCCTTTGCTATTGAAGATGGAGATATTTCGGTTACTCGCTGTGATCGTGGGCCTATGATTCATATCTCTGATCGGTTTCGGACGGAACTTCATCGGAGGTGGGAATGAACGCTGATAGTGAAGCTTTGGGGCAGGAGAATTGGCTATACTGTTTTGTGTAACAAGTTGAAAACTGTATGGCAGTTATCACAACCTGTGAAGGTGATTGACTTGGAAAATAATTATTATTATGTGAAGTTCACTAGTCAAGCCGATTATATGCATGCCCTTACGGATGGTCCGTGGATGGTGTTTGGTCATTACCTTACGGTGGAAACTTGGCAACCAAACTTTAAGCCCTCAATCCAATCTATTGGATCGGTGGTTGCCTGGGTGCAAATTCCAGAATTACACTGTTGGCTCTACCATAATAGTCTCTTGCAAACATTAGGGAATGAGGTTGGGACTATTGTTCGGATTGACACTAGTACTCAAGGAGCTAATAGAGGTAAGTTTGCACGTATTGCATGTAATATTGATCTTGCTAAACCCTTATGCTCCCAGATTGCAGTGGATGGGGAATGGTACAAAATTGTGTATGAGGGACTTCCACACTTGTGTTTTCACTGCGGGAGAGCAACTCATAATATATTATCCTGCCCGGCTCGTTCAGCGGCTGCTCACCCAGATCCTGCTCTTGATAGATCGGATTCTCATGTTTCACCAGATACGGTTCTACATCAAGTGGAGATGGTGGTGGATGCACCGGTGACTTCTGATCAGGGAGAGGAGCATTTTGGACCTTGGATGCAGGCCCCTCAGCGCCCACGACGTCCTCCACGGTCTGCCAGGTATGGGTCCACTGGGAACCAAGGAGAGGCTACACCGATGGGAGGATCCCGTTATGATATTCTTGCAAGTATGGGTGATGACAGGGGAACTGAGGTAGAAGGTCGAAGACATGGTCCCCAAACGAAGAATTCTGGGCAGGGAGCGGGATCGAATGGTAGTGCCACAGTACTCCCTAAGCGGGCTAGGAAGGAGTCGGGTGCCGGAGAGTTACTAAAGAATCCTGGCACTCGAAAGTCGAAAGGTAAGAAGGTTGATACATCTGAGATTACGAAGCCTTCCTCTAATGGAGGACGAAATACACAGATAGGGGTTGAAACGGATTGGTCTATAATTCTTAGGAAAGCAATGGAACTAGCCTCCTCGGGCGCGAAAGCGAAGGATATGCCATTGTTTCCCTCAGTCCCTCCACCGACAATGGGTGTAAGTCACCCTCAACTGAGCTCCCCAGGTCAGAAGGGTGGTGAATCGAGTATGGCAGGACCTCTTCAAATGGGATTTGATTCTAGGGCTAGGGGTCATAGTCCTAAGAATTATACGGGTGACCATCCTTTTAAGTGCAGAACCTAGTACTAGCGACAAGGATTCTGAAACTATCCCCGTGGAGGATTCGAGTGCCCCTGATTTGATGCAAGGTGTGGAGACGAGTTTGGAGGTACTGGAGGGGATGGATTCCTCACCGGTAGCTAAGGCTTGTTAATTTGGTCTCATCTCTATCTTTTATTATTTTATTATGAATCAATTTTCCATTATGACCTGGAATTGTCAGGGAGCAAAGAGCATAGAATTCCATCGTGCTATTCGAGACTTAGTTTCACAATACAACCCCCAAATCCTGGTGCTTGTTGAAACTTGGATTAGTGGAGAGGAGGCTGATCGTTCAATTCGTAGGCTGCACTTTGACGGCTTCATTCGAAGTGAAGCAGTAGGCTTTTCGGGAGGTATTTGGCTATTATGGAGGGGTCCTGCATCAATGATTAGGAGAGTTCATGTCCATCGTCAGTATGCACATGTTGAAGTGAAGATGCCAGGGCAAAGATTATGGTTTTTTACTGCTGTCTATGGCAGTCCTGCGGTTGCGACAAGAGAGGGTTTATGGAGTGGTCTTCGGGATATCTCGGATAATATGCAGGATCCGTGGGTAGTTTCCGGGGATTTTAATGCTATGATTGATAGTTCAGAGAAGTCTGGAGGTGCACCTGTGAGTGTCTCAGCCTGTCGGTCCTTTGCGGAGTGTTTGCAGTACTGTGGTCTGATTGATTTGGGTTTTGAGGGTTCATGTTTTACCTGGGAGAGGAGGGGTGTACGAGAACGTCTTGATAGGGCAGTGGCTAATTCGGAATGGAGAATTTTGTATAAAGAGGCAGCGGTTTCTCATATTCCTCGAACAAAATCAGATCATTCTCCCCTTTTGATACGTTTATTCAAGACCGACCGGACATCATGGCAGAATAGACCTTTTCGATTCCAGAATGCATGGTTACTGCATCAAGATTTTGAGCGAGTTGTGCGTGACAATTGGCAAGCCAATGTGGATATCCGACAGGCCTCGGTGGCATTGCAGAATGTACTACAGGACTGGAACCGTACTGTATTTAGTCACATATTGCAAAGGAAAAGGAGATTGATGGCAAGGCTAGCTGGAATAGAGAAGTTACGGGATAGGGATGATGTCAGGAAACTTAGACGGCTCTTGTGGAGACTTCGAAAAGAGTATGATGAGGTCCTAGCACAGGAGGAACTTCTTTGGTTTCAAAAATCACGAACTGAGTGGGTTGCATCTGGTGATAGGAATACTAAATATTTCCATACCACTACTGTGATCCGGAGGCACAAAAATAAAGTTGTTGCTTTGCGGAAGGAGGACGGGGAATGGTGCTCTGATCAGGGACAGCTCAAGACATTGGCAATTCAGTACCTTCGGGAGCTGTATACTGAGGAGGCAAATTATGTGGATCAGTCATTACCACATAATCGGTTCCCCCAGTTAGATAGTAATCTGCTCTCGGCTCTTGCAAAGGAGGTTAGTGATGAGGAAGTCCGTGCAGCAGTCTTTGCGATGGGTGTATGGAAGGCTCCAGTTACTGATGGATTTCATGCTGGTTTCTATCAAAAGCAATGGGCGATTGTGGGTGTTAGTTATATGCCCAAAAGCCAATCTATGGATGATTGTAGTCATGTATATACATTGAGGTTATTCCAATAAATATGATTATGAGATAATTACTTGCACATATTTATAACCCTAGTTTATATATTTGATATATTCTTAAATGTCCCTAGTTGGTTATTATTATGGACGGGTTGTAATAATAAATTAAGACTAGCGTATGTTGTGAATTTATATGTGATATGAATTCTACATACGGGTACAAGTTAGAGAACTTGTGGACCAGACCGACCCACATAAGAACACTACATGGAACGTTATATGTATGTCATTAGTGTTTCTTATAGATGTGTTGTCCTTCGACCTGAGATCGTCAAGGTATCCAACATATGAATCATATGCTTTGATATTATACCTAGTCACCCGTAACTGGGTGGACATAAGGGTAATCATTGGGTATATGACTAGTATGTAGAGGGTTTTGATTGATCAAGACGGGATTCTTTCGACCTATATAACGGGTATATTATCATATGATTTCTTGATAGAGTTGAACTGTGAAATGCATGGCCATGCTCGGATTAGGTGATATGTTGATATCACGGGTATCTGTTTTATACAGTTAACTCGGGGATCAAGAAACAGAGATTAGACATATATGAGATTGGCATATTCCATGTCTCATGTTTGATCTTGATAATGGGACGAAAGGACGATGACATATTCCGAGGCATAGAGAATCAGTAATGATCTTGTCGTTCGGGTAGCAATGATGTGTTGCTAGGCGCCGCTCTTTGTTTATGATTGTAAAATGAGATTTTACAATCATTGCCGGACGTTACAAGTGCCTATAGGGTCACACACATAGAACCGTTGATTCGGGCAGGTGGTTGAACCGTGGTTGGACCGGGTGTGGTTGGACCGTGGTTGGACCATGGCTGAACCAGGGTCGTTTTGGGACAATAATTAGCAGAATGATTGACCTGAGTTAGTGCATGATTGAGTGTTTTGTGTCTGGTTTTTCATTAGTGGAAGCATGATAAGTGAGGGTCACTTTCATGGGCCATTAGTGTTGGCCATTTAGCTCCACTAATTGGAGGTGATTAGGGGTTGATTGTGATCAGATCATTTGACCTCCACTTCTTCCTTTGACCACGTTTTGGACCTCCCAAAAACACTCTGAAACTCTCTTCTTCTTTGAGAAAGAAGCAAGAGCCATTGCACCCCAAAATACACACCCATACGCAAGCTCCTTCCTTTGTTCCCATACACAAGCTCCTTCCTTTGTTGCTAGCACACCAAGAGGGAGTGCTCGTTCTTGGATTCGTGTGACGGTTCCGGGAAGATCAAGGTTCGTGTGGATACCTTAGAGGAGGAGGACGTTTTATCCTGCTCTTACTGATTCCTTCCAGCTATTGAGTGAAAGACCTCAAGGAGGAAAGGTAAGTAAAAATTGTTATTCGGTTTAGTAGCTTCACATGCGGTTCTTGTTTTGTTTCCTTGATTCCGCTGCTACTTGAGCCTATTATGAGTGTCATATAGCTCTTAGGAAACTTATAGGGCTTGTACTCAAAACATCGATGTTGTACATCCGGTATCTAATACCCATGATGCAGAAGTAGAAATATTAGCTTCGATAACGAAAATACCTGAAGTAGAAGTCTCACTTCCCTTCTTGTTCCTCTTTACCTCTTCAAGGTAAACAGGGCAGTTGCGCTTCCAATGGCCCGGTTTGTTGCAATGGAAACAATGTCCATCCTTTGCAACTCCACCCTTGGGTTTCAGCACATGATCACAAGCAGAAGCACAAGCACCAAACCTTTTGGCACCCTTCTTCTTCTTGTCATACTTTGCCTTACCCTTTCCTTTGCCCTTGCCAAGCAATAGAATGTTGGACTTATTTGTCCTTATTTGTTGTTCAGCTGTCCCCAACATGTTGAGCAACTCTGACAACGACTTGTCAAGATTATTCATGTTGAAGTTCATCACGAATTGGCTATAACTGTCCGACAACGATTGCAAGACAAGGTCCACAGCCAATTCCTTTTGCAAAGGAAACCCTAGACCCTCAAGGCTCTCAATGTATCCAATCATTTTGAGCACATGAGGCCTCACGGGTGATCCATCAGCCATTCTGCATTAGAATAATGCTTTGGAGGTCTCATACCTCTCATGCCTAGCCTGCTCCTCAAAGAGCATCTTAAGGTGTTCGATCATATCGAACGCCCCCATTAGCTCATGTTGCTTCTGAATTTCAGATTCCATGGCCATAAGCATGAAGCATGCAACATCCACTGCATCATCAAGATGCTTCTTGTAAGCATCTCTTTCTGCCCTTGGT
>JAKUCV010004863.1:0-62625 GCA_028386065.3 Turnera subulata | reverse complement strand
ATTGTTCGATTTAGACCGTGTTCCGAAATGAGGATAAAAGAGACGATGAGTATGACTCTACAACCCGCAATTGAGAGGATGAAATAAATATTCTACATAAAAGGCAAAAAGAAAAGTCCTGAAATCGTGATACATAATCGAAAAAATGAATTCTGTAATAGCCCGTTTGGTATGTAGAAATTTGAATTTGAATTCAATTTTTTCTATTGTTTAATATAGGTTGATTCCAATCTAAATGATGAACTGAAATCAGCTAATATTTGAAATCATAACCAATTAGATTTAGAATTCATTTTGGGTCAAATAATTACTAATGTGAATAAATAATAAAAATATTCTTACTTAGGACTAAACATTAGGCAATTTTAACAATTTTAATTCATTTTGATTTATATCAAACACTAAAATTGAATTCAATTCCACTTTTTTTAAAACTATACCAGGAATTGATTTGATAATGAATTCAAATAATGAATTTATTTCATACATAGAATTAATACCCAATGGGGCTATGAAGCACAATGTTCAACTTCACAAAAGGGTTTAATTATACCAATCAGCTTGTACTTCCTAGTGGAAATCTTTCTGTGCTGTGGAAGTGGGTAGTTATAACCTGGCGGGCAACTGCCGACCTCCATCACTACTAGAATTGGCATGCTTAGTGAGCCAGTCTAGCATATCTTTATATGCTTCTTCAGCACTTTTAACTGCTCCTTCATCATCGTACCTGGTTGTAAATCCATGTTTAACCCCATGAAATATTTTGACGTAGCTATCAACCTGTTAATTCGGGGGGCCGCTGGTTTAGTGAAAGGTTGCATCTGACTAATTCTAATGTTTCACAATTCTAATAATGCGCAAAAAGTAAAACAGAAGCTGCCAGGAAAAACCATACCCAGCAAGACAATGTCAATCATTATTTACTGGAGGACTGCTATAAATCGCAGAGAAAATTCTGGAAGTAAAAGCATGCCAGGACACACATATGTTTCTTGGAGTTGAGAGAATTTCTTAATTACCTCAGGCTTTGCAGATAAAACCTTCTCAAACTGGTTGATGACTGCAGGGGGAGAATAATAGTCAATCTCAGCTCCTAACACAGCAATTGGTACCCTGACCTCTGCAGAAGAAAAAGTAGATATTAAACCTATAACTATCTTTGATTCAGTAGCTCTATATATATGGAGCTTCCTTCTCTATTGAATGTATTCAACTTCAATAGCTAGGCCTAGAACTGCAACTTTACCTTATTATCATCACCTATACTTGAGACACATTTCATGAGGAAGTATGCAAAACGGAAGCATTGATGAAAAAACATACCTTTGATATCATCTAGAGTGACAAAGCTAGGATGAAGAAGCACTAGAGCTTGAACGTAACCGGATTTTGCTACCTCCAGTGCCACCTTGGCTGATAAAATACCAAATAAAATAAAAATTTTAGAGGGGACTTTAATTTATTTCAAAGGAGGAAGAAATTAAGCTCACCTCCGTAGGAATATCCAGCAGCGCCAATTGCTGATGTGCCTTTGCTTCTCAAGGCAGCAACCACTGATTTTGCGTCTTCAATTCCATTCTCCTAACAAACATTATAATGATAAAATGGTTTCTTTCAAATAACATGAAATGGTTCGGTACACGATTATATATAATTGCATTCGTAGAATATAACACGATAGTTACAAGAGTCATCCAGAAGAGCCAGCAGAAGAAGTGTACGTGAGTTTCTAAGGTTTGTACAAGTGTGATAACGGTAAATCAAATTAAACAAGTGAAAATAATGAAGTCAAACTACTGCAAGCAAATTTCCCACTTCTTTGATCAAATTGACTTACCTTCCTTTGAAGTTTCAACCAGGTTTTTACTCGCGCAGGTCTAGGATCAAATGTGAAAGGGTTTCCACGGCATATATCAGGCACCACCACATAGAACCCAGCAGCTGCAATTTTGTCAGCCATCTTCCTTTCTTGCAAAAATGTGTCAACCATTATTTATCAGCATGCACCTAATGTTGGAAAAATTTAAAAAATTTGGTTGTGTAATACCCGAGCTGAGGCGTGTAAATCACTGTCCTAAAAAAAGGAAAAATGGGAGAAGAATGAGAGAGAGCTTGTGTTGTTGTATTTTTTCCTGTGTATCAAATGAGTTGAAGAAGAATGTATTTATAGGCAGAGGGGAGGACAAAGTTGGTAGAAATTAAACAATAGACAAAATTGTGAACCACATATTTTCCTAATGACCAGGTAACAAAACCAATCCCACAATTCTCTCTAGTTAGACTAGGTAAATCCTTGATTATCTCCAACTTTACATTTGACCAATGTGGGACAAATTTTCCCGTTTGAAATATAATACAACAATCCCCCACATATATTTCAAAAGGGAAAAAATTAAGAAACGAATTTCACCTCCAGCCTCACCATCTAGAGACCAACCACAACACCTATCACCAATTAGGTCGTCTGCCTCTTCTTCTCCCACATCCACCCCACCACGACACCAACATCCAATGAAACTTAGAGAACATCGAAAACCACCACAACGATACTCACCTACAACTCATATGGCAGAAGCTCGAATCACCCCGCTAGATGAACCTAGTTGTTTTTCCCAAGCCAACAAGCATCGAGAGTGGCGGGAGGCAATGATAGATGAGATGAATGCTCTCGCCCGCAACAATACCTGATCCTTGGTTGCGCCCAAATCTGGTATGAATTTAATAGGATGCAAATGGGTGTATCGTGTGAAGAGAAAACAGGATGGGAGTATTGAACAGTACAAGGCTCGGTTGGTTGCAAAGGGGTTTCACCAACGAGAAGGGCTTGATTACTATGAGACTTTTAGCCCCGTAGTGAAGCCAACAACAATTCGACTTGTTCTTTCCATTGCACTTTCTCACAATTGGGTCATCAAGCAATTAGATGTGCGCGATGCCTTCCTTCATGGAGTGTTACAGGAGAAGGTGTATATGCTTCAGCCACCTGGATTTGTTGACAAGAGTCGGCCATCCCATGTGTGTCAACTGCATAAATCCTTGTATGGTTTGAAACAGGCTCCGAGGGCCTGGTACTCTCAGTTCAGTACCTATTTGGTCTCACAGGGGTTCATGGTTTCCAAGTCTGATCCCTCGTTATTGTTGTTCCGGCAATCTGATATTCTTGTTTACTTACTGGTGTATGTTGATGATATTATTGTTACCAGCAATAACGCAGTCTTTCTTGAGGATTTGCTTCTGCGGCTCAATAAGGTGTTTGCTCTCATGGATCTTGGACGGCCTGGATACTTCTTGGGGATTGAGGTTACTTACACAGCAACAGGGATCCTTTTGACTCAGGAGAAGTATACCCGAGATTTGATTAAACGGGCTGGGATGGACACTTGTAAGGCGGTTCTTACACCGGCCTTTGTTACACAAACACTGCGCAAGAATGCAGGTACACCATTGTCTGATGCAACTCATTATAGACATCTTGTTGGTTCTTTACAGTACTTAACTATTACTCGCCCAGATATTGCATACTCGGTTAGTAAAGTTAGTCAGTTCATGCATCAACCAACCGAGGATCACCTTGTTGTTGTCAAGCGTATAATACGCTTTCTTCAACATAGCCGACGCACGGGTTTGCAGCTCCATCGTACTAGGGCTATTGACCTGCAGGTCTATACCGATGACGACTGGACCGGCAGTCAAGTTGACAGACGGTCTAGTGCGGGTTATTTTGTATTTTATGGAGGTAATCTAATTACTTGGGCTTCTAGGAAGCAACGTACTGTTGCCAGATCTTCAACGAAGGCAGAATATAAAAGTCTTGCGGATGGTGCTGCTGAACTGTTATGGATCCAAAGCTTGCTGCGGGAGCTTGGCATGCCTTTTTCTCGTCCAATTCTCTGGTGTGACAATCTTGGTGCAACTTTTCTGAGTCATAATCTGGTTCTTAATGCCCGAACGAAACATGTGGAAATCGACTTCCACTTCGTTCCGGAGCAGGTTCAACAAGGAAATCTTGGTGTTCAATTTATTGGCAGTGAGGACAACTAGCTGATATACTGACGAAACTTTTAGGGACAACTCGCTTTCATCAGCTCAAGACCAAACTCAGTCTTGGTTTCAGACCAGGCTGAGTTTGCGGGGGAGTATTGGATAATGATAGGAAGTATACTATTGTGATAATGTAAAGCTGATACTATGATAAGGATTATCATGTAAACTAAAGCTGATGCTGTGATAAGATCACTACCTGATCGTCTAGAGGTCTCTATCCTCTAAGTCTTGTATTCCTTGTATTACACAAACTCTATGTCCATATAATGAACGAGGCAGTGCACTGGTTGTGTGTGCCATTCATTCAATTGATATCATTCTACTTATATAAACTTTATATCCAGGTAGGGGCCATTGCCGGTTACTCGCTGCTCTGGCTCTTGATGTTGGCCACCGTGATGGGGCTGCTCATCCAGATGCTCTCCGCCCGGGTCGGGGTGGCGACTAGGCGGCACCTGGCGGAGCTCTGTAGGGAGGAGTGCCCGAATTGGGCCAGGCTGGTGCTCTGGTTCATGGCAGAGGTGGCGCTTATTGGGGCAGATATTCAGGAGGTTATAGGGAGAGCTATTGCTATCCAGATTTTGAGTCGCAGGGTGTTGCCGCTCTGGGCTGGTGTGCTCATTACGGCCTCGAATTGGTAATGTGTCCCTTTGGTTGTTTTTTGCTTATTTATATGTGCTTGCTTGTTTTTTGCAGGTCTGGCCAGTGATTCTCTTGTGTTTTTATATGGTCAGTTTCATGTTTTGTTTCTAGAGAACTACGAGGTGAGGGAGTTGGAAGCTGTTTTGGCAGTTCTCATTGGATTATGGCTTCATCGTTTGCTTGGATGTTTCATGACGCTGCGCCCAGTGGGAAGAGCTTCTCAAGGGTAATGATTCATGAATTATTTATAGAACTATGGATATTTCATTGCAGTTGCAGAAGAATTTTGTTATTGATTTTAATGGGTTTTGTAGGTATTCTAATTCCAAGGCTTGGTTCAAAAACAATCTGGCAAGCAGTGGGGGCGGCACGTGAGCGTGGGTGCTGGTGAGTTTTGGGAGGAAGAAGAAGAGGAAAAAAAATAAAAAAATAGAAATAAAATCAGGAGTTAAATTAATTAGGGTGGTTTTTGTTTCTAACACGGACCGTATTGAGCAAACTGGAAATAAAATCGGGCCAACCAAAGGTATTTCAATTTAAAAATTGGATAACATTTTCTGGAATTTTCATAAATTAAAATTCTGGAAAAGAAAAGGTGGGTCCCACTTTTTTAAACCACGTGGACCAATAAAAATCCGACATGCGTCAGGTAGACCCAAACAGAGGGCCACGTCATTGCCCGGGCTGCCTGAGGTACAGAAAAGGGACAAAATTCTAAACTCGAGGTATACAAAAGGGACAGAAAAACTCCCTCGTATACAAATAGGACAAACGCGAAACTCGGAGGCCAAAAAGGTGTTTGACCCTAATTATAATCGTACAGATGCGATATATAACCGTAAATCAAATTAAACAAGTGAAAATATTGAAGTACAAGTACTGCAAGCACATTTCCCACTTCTTTGATCAGATTGACTTACCATCCTACGAAGTTTCAACCAGGTTTTCATTCGCCTAGGCCTAAGCTCAAATGTGAAAGGGTTTCCACGGTATAAATCGGGCACCACCACCTAGAACCCAGCAGCTCTAATTTTGTCAGCCATCTTCCTTTATTGCAAAAATGTATCAACCAGATCAGGACCTTAACTATATTGTTTGACTAACATTAAAATGCATCTTGTGCGAACTCCTCTCCGGGGCAGCATCGTACATGTATAACAGGATTTTGTTCTAAATATGTAGTGAAAGTACCAAAATCATATAGGTAAATAACAAAAGAGCAACACACTTCCATTAGCTTGGCTTGGAGCAGCTCGGTGACGAAGACAAAGGGGGGCCAAGGGTGGCCAAGGTCACTCCTCACTTCCCAAAATTTGCATATAGGTTCAATAAAAATGGGTATGGCTACCCCTAATTTTTTAAATTGTTTACATTAGGACACTAATATTGTCTACTTTATTTATACCTTTTTGATGGTACTGTTACATATATATATTAATTCAAAATTCAACTTGTAAAAAATTAAAATAATGTAATTTGCTACAGATATCTAAAAAAAATAATGGTAGTCAAACAGCTGCTAATATCTTTACAACCAACAATAATGGCAAAAAAGTTAAGCTATGGATGAAAGCTAGGCAAATCCACACGGCTGGTCATAAGCCTAGACAAGTGACCATTCTAGCAAAAAAACTTAAGCTCATTGGAAGCTCAAGACTCGTTAAGTACTCTAAGTCTAACGCAAGAAAATTTTTAGAGATGAGGTGCAGGGTTGGCAAGTCCGTGTGTACGTACCTCAGGTTTTCTACTTCATAACCTGTTAAGCAGTAAACATTCAACAATAGTCAGTATACAAGACGAGCAATAATTCTAAAGCATTCACAGCAAGAAAACTTAATTCCCAAGATTGGAAACCCCTCAATTCTGTTAATAAGCAGAGAGAAAAGAAAGCAACAGGACATCTGATATGCCAAGTGGGATATATCAGGAGGAAAAGAGATTACAGAAACAGAAGTACAAAGCAGAAAAGTATTAATCAAAAAAAAAAAAAAAACATGAAGTGATGAGTTACTTACCAAGAGCATCCGAAACCAGAAGGATTGCAGGATTGGAAGGATAAGGGGCTGTAACGTAGGCTTTGACACCTCCAAGTCCTATAACTGACCCCGCACCACAGCCTGGGATGACAGTTGGTACCTTCGGCCTACAGACCGGACCTGCCATATTTTCTTGTCCGCCTGTAAATGTTTATGTGACCAAATGCAAAGAGAGCTTCAATGCTTAATTATAGCGTTAAAGTTGGTTATGTGAGAGCGTGAAGACTGAAGAGTGGTGTTATTTTTGTCCAAAAAATAATGGGGTTAGTCAAGAAAGTCAGCCTCATCTCATCTGCAAAGCATACGTATGCATATGTCTATATGTGCGGTCCTGGGATGGTTGGGTGGTGCACTGCGATAAAAGACGTCAGGACAAGAGAGAAGTAAAATATGACGATCACTTTTACCCCTCACACCACTAGTACTACAAGTCTACAACCAGATAACATTGTTGGAAGAATATGTAGATAGAAAAAAAAAATTTATGTAAAAATGATTGTATGTTATGCAATCAATTAACTCAAAATGAATATATGTTAGGATTCCTTATTGAATGTGGGAATTCCTAACCTTTTAGTATTCAGAACATCATATCCCTATCAATAAGGCATGATGCAAAGAGTTATATCATCTCATGATTGGAGAATGACATGAAGATACCCCTTCATCTCTCTCTTATATTTCTCTTTTTATTCTATCATATTATTATCTTTTCGACTCCACCATCTTGGTACTTACTACTTTTAATTTATAACACGTTATCAGCACGAGACTCTACCGTACTGAGGTAAGTATATATAATATTTCTTATTATAATTCAGTACTATTAATATAAAATTTATATTTGTGATACTTAAACATAGTATGAAGCTTTAATCTACTAAGGTATTTAATTCTCAATCACTTCTTTTCGTTGTTATTTTAATACTTCTTGTTGCTATTATTATTAACCATGAAAAATCTTACAAAACTTGAATTTGAGACCCTAGATATTTCTAGAAGAAATTATCTATTATGGATTCTAGATGCAAAAATGTATTTAGATGCTAATAGTCTGGGAGACACCATAAAATTTAATCAAGAAAAGGAAAAAGTTGTATTTAGTCAAAATAAGGCAAAAACCATAATCTTTATTGGTCATCAGCTTCATGAAAATTTAAAGATTGAATATCTTATTGTCAAAGATCCTGTAGATCTTTGGAGAAAAATTGGAAAGAAAGATATGATCACTAAAAGATAGTCATACTCCCAAAAGCTCGTTATGAGTAGATGCATATGAGGTTGCAGAATTTTAAATTTGTTCGCAAATATAATTCAGCTATAATAAATTCTTGTATGAAATTATGTGGAGAAAATATTACTGATGCTGACATGCGTGAGGACTGATGTGCATAAATTACATACATTTTATAGCGCACACTGGAGTCTTTTGGCCTTACATTCATCATTTCATGCCAAATCTATCCTTCCTTATCCTTGATTGCTTTCAGGTGCAATTTGGTGTTATTTGGAACATATTTGGCGATTTTTTGTCAGCAACACCCACTGCTGAAGGAATGGTCCAGATAGCTAGCAGCGTCACTGTCGACAAGATACTTTGATCCAAGACTTTATTTTCAGCGATTTGCACCTACAATCTAGGAGTATTAAGAAGATGCACTTGGACACTCCTCCTAAGTAAAGAAGACTTTATTGCCACTTTTATGAAGATTACTTATTCTCCAAGACTTAGGTTTTAATTGAAGACTTGATCCATATAAATAGAGAAGAGACAAAACCCTAAGAGACATGTCGATTACAGCATTCAAGTCGGCAAAAGATTTCTAAAGGCTGTAAGAAAAGTGATTGTTTCTGGGTTATTATTTTGATCATGTTGACAGCATTGTCTTTTATATTTTTATCTTTTTTCATGAACTAATTCTTCTATCTAGATTCAAGGGATGTAGCTACAATTTGATATTTGATTAATTATTCAGTTTTTGGTTTGTTTTAATTCGTTTATGCCTTGATTTGGTATAGAGAGCTTAACAGTGCCTGCAGCTTGATCATCCTCAAACACTATTTTAGACGCCTTAGTGACGAACCGAGAGGAGAAACTAAGAACTCAGACCGTTCTATATCGAACCTCTGCCTTAGTGATTCATGTCCCCGTTGTCAAGGCGCAGTTGAAACTCCACTACATGCTCCACGAGACTATGCTTTTCCTAGGAATGCTTGGCTTAGTTTTCTCTCTTCTGATGCATACTCTATCTTTTTTGCAGGTGGTAATGTTGCTGAGTGGGTGCAAGCTTTCTTGGATGCCACCTTCAATATCAACTTAAGATGCCCTTGGAGACTATTTTTCGGGGTTGCAGTATGGCAGCTCTGGAAGATCCGTAACGAGCATATCTTCCAAACAGATAGCCTAGCACCGACACCAGAAGAGACTCTGAGCCGCATCTTTCACCTTGCCTATTCCCAGATATAGGAGAACATGCTCAAGGTTGAGACCCGGGTCCAGGATCCTACGATGACAGTTGACATTGGTTGGGCTCTACTCCCTACTGGTTGGCACAAAGCCAACATTGAAGGTGCTGTGTCTTCCCATAAGAATCGTGCGGGAGCTGGTGGTCTCATTCGTTCCTCTGAAGGGAGATGGTGCAAAGGTTTTATTCCTGGCCTACGCCCTTGCACAAGTTTTCAGTCGGAGTTATGGGCTATCTACGATGTATTATGTATTGCTTGGAGTATGAGTATAACTCACTTAATGGTGAAACAAGCAACTAAGAAGCAACATTGCTCCCCAAGTGTTGCACTAACTAGTCGATTAGAGCACCTACCCTTGTTGGTGTGTATCCGTTCATTGCTAGCCCACGATTGGATAGTCACCTTTCATCATAGTTACCGTGAGTCAAACTTTGTAGCAGACATACTAGCTAGGAAAGCTCTTGATTTATGTGAGGAATTGAGAGTTTTAGATGTTCCACGTGATTTATGCATCCATGCTTTATTAGCTTAGCTGATGCAACAGGTTCTATTGTAACTTGTGACTTAGTTTGATATTCTAATATAGTTCTATGTCTTCACCAAGAAAAGAAAAATTAAAAAAATAAAAATAAAATCCTTGTGCTTTTTTAATTCAATGGGAGAGGTGCTATCCTGACTCCGCTATTATGTTTTTTTGTTTTTTAGGATAGACTCCTATTATGTTAAGTGACGATTAATTTTTAAAAAAAATTAAGTTGATAGCAGACCCTCAAGATTGGTTTTATACTCCACGAGATTATTTTCAGATGAGATCCAGGGTTGGCAAGTCTGTGTACGTACCTCAGGTTTGCTACTTCATAACCTGTAAGCAGTAAACACTCAACTATCGTCAGTATACAAGACAAGAAATAATTCAAAAGCATCTACAGTTAGAAAAATTAATTCCCAAGATTGGAAACGCCTCAGTTCTGTTGACATGCATATATAACGTCTCAAACAATGGCCAGTTGCGTTGGGAACAGACTCCCAAGCCAGCAAAGACCAAAAAAAAAGCCACCAGGACATCTGATATGCCAAGTGGGATCTCTCAGTGGCATTGGACAGCCGGGTCTCTGCATTCACAGCAAGCATGGCAATTGTTAGGGCTTGCCTTATTGTGGTCGTTGTGGCTTGCACGTAACGACTTGGTCTTTGATCAACATGAGCCTCACGTTGTGGGGTTGGTCGAGTGAGAAGGTACTTGTTCTCATTAAGCAAGTCTCAGGATCTAGTGTTTCGGGTTAGTGAGCGCAAGCAACCAAAAAGAGGATGCTATCACTAAGCCACCCGAAATTTAAGAGCCTCAAAATAATAGAAGTCATAATGCAACCACAGCTGTCATTATTATTTTTCTTGTTATGTTATTGATGTCGGATTCTCAAAAATTGTCTTGCACGTCAGAAGATTCGGGTTTTATAAGTACAAACTATAAGATGAAAGGCAAACGATGTGTTTTTTATATGAAGCATGAGCACTGACCGTGGAGAACGAGGCGTCCCCATATCTCTTTAATTAAGCTATCACGGCTGATTAATTTAAAGTAGGAATGGCCCGGAAATGTCCCGTGAATTTTCCGCCTGATGAGTGATGGTCTCCTGATTCCTTTTGCAGAGGTCAAAATGGAGCGACTCTTAATAAATTGGCTAAACTCAATATAAGTCTCTCAAGTGGGCACAATTGCATTCCTCGAACCACCCTTAAAATTGTGTAGGATAGCTAATCAAGCATTTTGTCATTTAGAACTCGCCTTCATCAAGCATTCACCTTTGTAAGTATTGCTAAATTCTCAGTGGTCACCAGTGTTTCTCGAGTATAAGCATGCAACAGATGACCTTGGTCTGCAAATGCACCAACCAGGAGGTTGTCACGTAAGTAGAAGGCTGGAAGGAAATAGTTGACGGAAACAAATTATGGTTTACATATAGAACATACGTAAACACAGATATGAAAGATTAACCCTGCTCTATATCTGACAAATTAAAAAAAGAAACCCTGCTCTATGTGGTACTATATATTGCCAATCAATAATGGATAGCATTTTGCCTTGGCAACCAGAGTTGTCTCTACAATGAAAAACATTTGGCTTCCTCCAATTATGTGTGTTCTTTTTCCCTCAACTAAAGTATATTAGGAAAACAGAAAGGAGTAAGGGAATCAACATCGGGCTGTCTTTTCCCCGTACATGACATACTTTGGGAAATGGTAGTTATATTCGGGCAGGCAACCGTCGACCTCCATCAGTAGATTTGACATGCTTAATAAGCCAGTCTAGCATATCTTCTTGGGCTTCTTCAGCGCTTTTAACTGCTCGTTCGTCTCCATCCTCATACCTGATTGACCATCCATGAGCAACCCCAGGAAATACCTTGACGTAGCTATCAATCTGTTAATTCAGTGTCGCTGCTTTAGTGAAAGGTACTTGAATATGTTTTAATGTTTTATAAGTCTAATGCACATAAAAAAAAGTAAAACAGGAGCTGCATAGGGATAGGGTAGCATTTGTTGCATAGAATTGTGGAAGAAAAGCAAGAACTCAAGTTTCATGGAGTTGAGGAAATTTCTCACCTCAGACTTTGCAGATAAAATCTGCTCAAACTGCTTGGCGAGTGCAGGGGGGCAAAAACGGTCAATCTCAGCTCCCAATACAGCAATTGGCGCCCTGACCTCTACAAAAGAGAAGTAGATAAACCATTTATAAGCCTATAATTATCTTTGACTGAGTAGTGCTATGTGGATGTTCCTGCGTCTGGCCTGCACCCCAGATTAGATGAGATGGTTATAGAAAGGTATTTTTTAATTTAGTGGGTATAATGGTAACCGATTACCGCTGGACAACTGTTTAGTTGAAACTTTGAAAGAGCTAAGCAATCTAGTATTGATTTTCTCTTGAAAAGTTTCCAATAAACTGTCAAATTTTCAAGATGAAGCTCAAGGAGAGAATGATGTTCCTTCATTTTTGAATGTATTCAACGTCAATAGCTAGAATTACACCTTTACCTGATCAAGACCTATGCACTTTAATGAAAAAACATACCTTTGATATCATCTACGGTGACAAAGGTAGGATGTAGAAGTACTGCAGCTTGAACGTAACTGGATTTTGCTAGCTCTACCACCAACTTGGCTGGAAAATGCCAGGTACAAGTTTAGAGGGGAATTATGTTTGTTCTTATAGCTTAGGACTTTCAGAGGAGAGTGAAATCTTACCACCCCAACAAAATCCAGCAGCGCCAATTGTTGATACACCTTTGCTTCTTAAAGCATTAACGACTGATTTTGCAACTTCAATTCCATCAGCCTGACAAACATGCATGATAAAATGGTTTTTTTCAGTAACATTATAAATGAAATGGCTTGAAGCACAATTATGATCACATTGCAGAATAAAGTAGCTACATAAGTCATTCAGATGAGCTAGCAGAAGGAGGTGGGTATAGGTTTTCTCAAGTTTGTATAATTGTGGTGTAACTGCAATGCAAAAAAAGTGAAATTTTGAAGTACAGTTAGCACATTTCCCACTTTTTGGACAAATTGCAAACATACCGTCCTACGAGGACTCATCCAATCTGATAGTCGCATTCCAGGTACAAAAGGTTCCCCATGGAAGAAGTCGGCCACCACCACATAGAACCCAGCAGCAGCAACTTTACCAGCGAGTTTCCTTTATTGCGAAGATGTATAATCCATGATCAGCACCTTACCCGTGTTCTGAGTTATAATATTAATATGAATAGCTTGCAAACCATCCATGGCAGCACAGCAATAGTGCTAAAAACAGGATTCTTTTTGTTTACACAGCAAATTAAAGCAACATATTCCCATTAGCTTGGCTTAAACAGCTGTTTCTATGAATCTAGAGTTCTCAAGGCAAATAGACTGATTAACTGTTCAAAAAATCAAAGTAGAACAAGGGTAATCTACAGATGAGATGCAGGGTTGGTAAGTCTGTGTACCTTAGCTTTGGTGCTTCATAACCTGTTAATCAGCAAACTTTCAAATTCTCAGTATATATATATACAGAACGAAAGCAATTCAAAATCATCAAGAGTAAGATAATTTAATCTGTAAGATTGGTAAACCAGCTGTTTTTGTGAACTAAACACTTTAATAATGCCCAATTAGTCAAGAAACGGTAGTAATTGCTAGTAATAACCATTCCCCAAGTTAGGAAAGACAAAACAAATTAAGATACCCAGTTCTGTCAAAAAAAAAAAAAATTAAGACACGCAGTTGACAAGGACATCTAATATGCCAAGTAGGGTCGAAAAGAATGATAAGACATAGACAGAAGTAGATATCAAAGTACTAACTAGAGAAAAGGAGAGAAAGCAAGAAGCGGGCTACTTACCATAAACATCAGAAGCGAGAAAGATTGTAGGATTGGAAGGAGAAGGGGCTGTAACATAAGCCATGACACCTCCAAGTTCTATGACGGACCCATCACCATATCCCGGGATCATAGTTGGTGGGTTCGCGCAACACTGTGGACCTGCCATGTTTCTTGTCGCTGGTAACTGGTAACTGTTTATGAATGCAAGGGCACTGCAATGCTTATACTATTATATAGGAAGGAAAAGGCCACATTTTCGGCCACCGGAAAGGGAGACGACCCACAGGCCACAGCTCTTAGTCTCGACTCGACAACCTTAAAAAAAATATATATAGTTTCTGCAATTGCAATTGGCCACATTCATGATTATTGGAAGAAAAAAAAAACGAGAGAGAGAGAGAGAGAGGGTGAAGACTGAAGACTGAAGACTGAAGAGTGGTGCTATTTTTGTCCAAAAAATAATAATGGGGTTAGTCAAGAAAGTCAGCCTTATCTCATCTGGAAAGCATACGTATGCATATGCCCCTCTTTCGGGGTGCGGTCCTGGGATGGTTGGGTGGTGCACTGCCATAAAAGGCGTCAGGACAAGAGACAGAAATAAAATATGACGATTACTTTTACCCCTCACACTACGACAAGTCTACAACCAGATCGCATTGTTGGAGAATAGGCAGATAAATTCAGACCGGGGGACTCACCCACCGGACCGCGATTTGGGTTGGATCCGGCTGGATTTTGGATGGAAAAGGAAAAAAAAATTAAATCCCCAGTATTTTCAAGTTTCACAATGGAAAATACAGAATAAACTTCTCCAGAACTCCAATTAGGCCTATGGATCATGACATGTTTGCGACAAAAACAATGTCCAAATCCTATCTCAAAAAGCCTTTAATTTTTCTAATAGAAGGAACTAAGTCCGAAGTTTAAGTCCGCGGCACCCTTAATCACTTGGTCCACTCTTCATTTCATTCCTCAATATATCGGCTTTTAGTTGGATTGGATGTTATATGAAAATATGAAGTTCGTAAACATTTTTTTCCCATGTTCCTCGTCCCCCGAAATTAAACATGGATCTTGTTTAAGGTACAATGCACTCCTTACCATTCACTCCAACCATAAAATCGTGCATTATACTAATTACTATCATTGTTATTGGAAATAGTTATTGATTTGTTTTGACCATAAATGGCAGTAAGTATTGTTCTTAAGAATACTTATTGATACTAACTATTGTTTTTGGGAATACTGTAAACAATAATAGTTGATGGGAAGGTAAATATAACTAGTAAAAGCTGTTGGGTATCCATGTAACAGCTCAGGTAAAAATTTGATATTTTTACCGGGACTGTAAAAGTCGTTATACAGTGATTTACCGTTGAATTTAATCTTGGGTAATTAATTCAAGGTAAATCGGGCATCGTTTTTTTCGAAACCGAGTCTTTTTCCGCGCTCGAGATTTTTCCGAAGGATTTTACGGACCAAAGTTGGTATTTTTCGGGTCCCGGAATCCTCAGAAAAATCACACCGGAAAAAAACTAAAGGGGTATGCAGTTATTTTCTGGTCTGGTCTGGACACGACCCTGCATTATTGAGCCGCCTCAATAATGCAAGGCGGCGCCACCTTTGCTGCTGTGCACATCGCTATAAAGAGGAAGAAAGCAGGAGAAGAGAAGGAGAGGAGAAGAAAAAGAAAAGGAGAGAAAAAAATGAAAAAAAAAAGAGAGAAGAAGAAAACAAAAAAAGAGAAAAAAAAAAGAAAAAGAAAAAGAAGAAGCAGGGAAACGGAAATGGAAAAGAAAAAAAATACACCCACAAGCAAAACGGTCACGTTTTGCAGCAACCCCGCCACCCCTCCTTCCTTTCTTCTTTCTCATTCTCCTCTCACACCCACTGCCACCTGCAACCGCCGCCACCGAGTCACCAGTCGCCACCACCACTTTCCCCTACCTTCCTTCCTCCTCTCTGTTAGAACAGTAGCCCTACACTAGAGGGGGGTGAATAGCGTTTATCGGACTAAAACGAAATCAGCAAGAAATAAATGCGGAATTAAAAGATTGAAGGACACAAGCAATTTATCCTGGTTCACACACACACTACTTGTGTGGCTAATTCAGTGCTTCAAGAGACTCTCTTGAAGATTCCACTATCTACGTTAAGCTTACGGGTGCTTAACAAACCGTTTACAACCTAGAGTTCTAGTCACAAGAAACTCTAATCTCCTGCTTGAAGATACCTCACTTCAAGACTTCTCACACAAGAAGATATGCCCTCTTCCTATGAATCACTACAAGGGAACTAACCTCCCTTAAGGTCTATGAATACAAAATTCAATCACTCAAACAAAGAACTCTCTCAAAGAGCAGATATGAGTATACAAGTAAAGCTCTAAAAGGCAACTCTCAAATCCTCAACAGGATATTGGCTCAATAAAAATTGATTTGAATGTATGAAATGAATGCTTGAATGTAGAGAGTTGATTCTTATACAATCAGAGCTGAAAATGCTCAATTTATAGCTCTGAAGAATTATGGAGCCGTTTAAAATGCACTCAAGAAAACAGCTTTAGACAAAACATAATGGGTGCTAAAAAGTTGTCTGCTCAACGGCTAAACATCGATGTTTAAGGGTACAACATCGATGTTTTGTCCAGTAAATTTGAATTTTTGGACTAACGGTAACTAAAACATCGATGTTCATAAATCCAACATCGATGTTATTTTGGTTCTGTGTAAAAATATTTAAAGCATTATGTGAAGAACATCGATATTTCAAAACCAACATCGATGTTATTTTGCTTCTGTGAAAATGAGATGAAAACTGATCATTGAAGAACATCGATGTTTAATTTACAACATCGATGTTATTTTGCTTTTGTGAAAATGAGTTTAAAGAACCAATTTGAAGAACATCGATGTTCTAAAGCCAACATCGATGTTGTGCTCATGTAAAAAATATTTTCAAATGCAACGATCATGAGAACATCGATGTTTAGGAATCCAACATCGATGTTCTGAGCCTTCTGCCAATTTTTGGAAAATACTTTGAAGGCAGGAACATCGATGTGTTAAAACAAAACATCGATGTTATTGAATTACAAATATTTTGATGTTTGAAATATGTTTATGTGATGCATAAGCAAACTTATTTTAATTTGAGCCAATGTCCTAGAAGATTTTGAGTGTTATACCTTGTACAATTTATGAATCTAACTCTTCTTGCTTGGCTCTTCAATTCTTGTGCTCTTTCATATTGATCCTTTGCTCTTGATTGATTTCTTTTGCTTGAGGATTGGTTTGCTTTCATTTCAATTCATTTCTTTTTGCTTCCTGAATAGTTTGTCAATATCAAAACCTATATGAAACAAGGAGGCATTAGTTCCAACAATTTTCCCCTTTTTGATAATGACAAACAATGAAAGTATATGCCAAGATGTATAGATTTCAAAGTCGGATGAATTCCCCCTAACTTGATGCATATACTTATTCTTTTAACCTACGATTCCCCCTTAGTGGGTGCATATACTTATTCTTTTAACCTATGATTCCCCCTTAGTGGGTGCATATACTTATTCTTTTAACCTATGATTCCCCCTTAGTGGGTGCATATATTTTCTGTGATTTTCCCCCCTTTTGTCATTAGCAAAAAGAAATGGCAAAGGCAAAATATTTTATTGAATTGAAAAACAAAGCATAAAACATAAACATAAGTTAAGAGTTAAGAACAATGGTCCTAGTTCCCATCATCTTCCTCATCCTCATCATCGGCAGCCTCTTCCTCAGTAGCTTCATCATCTTCCTCCTCTACTGCCATTGGGTCAAAATCTTCATCATCATCATTATCATCACCTTCAAAGTTGAAACCTTGGAAGGTTGTGTGATATGATGGAGGATTGTAGTTGACATGAGCAAAATAGGCACGCAGGTCATCTTGCCTTTGTACCTTCAAGTCGATTCTGTCAATGGATCGTCCCAAGCTATAGAGAGTGGCGGCAATCGAGTCAAGTGTAGCGGCAGGAGCTTGAGGAGCGGGTGCTGGAAGAGCTAGTAGTTGAGGAGCGGGTACTGGAAGAGCTAGTAGTTGAGGAGCTGCTTCTCGTGCAGGCCTCAGGACTTCCTCGGATGGGCCGGTGTGGAAAGTAGCGTCGTCGATTGCCCAAAGTTTGGAGTGAGGAGTTTGAGGTCCTTTAAAGGGAGTTAGCCCTGCATTCAAACAAATATCCAAAACCAAAAAGGCATAGGGAAGGGGATGGTTGTTGGAAGTGTGCTCGGGCATGTGCATGAGCACAAATCGTGCCCAATTGATCGGAGCTCCGTGAATAATGGCGTGCAGGACTTTTTCGTCCTCAATTGTGAAGTTGGTGTGATTACCGGCCCTGGGTTTGATCACCCGAGTAAGCAAATAGAAAAGCAATCTATACTCCGGGTTGATTGAGTGAATAGTTAGCCGGTTGGAGCGATTACGACGCACTTCAGTGAAACCGAGATCAGACAGCAGCTGGGCTTCATGGAGGGTGAGGAAATGATCACCCCCATAAGTCACGATGTCATCGCCATGGTTAGGTAGGCCTGCAATCCGTCCGAACTGCTCTAGTGTCACCTGAAAATGTCTCCCATTAACGCTGGCAGAGAGGACATCACCGTCACGATGAAGGGTAGCGTAGAAGGCGCGGATGAATTCCAGATTGAAGTTATAATGCCTATTTGTGACGAAATTCCATTGACGGGACTCCTTCAAGAGTCGTTCGAGGTTGTCGTAATGCTTCTTCTGCGGGTAATCTTCAGGAAGATACCGAGGGGAAGCAATGGCTCGTTTGGCGTAGAACGATTGGAAGTGCGTGAGCTCATCTTTGGAACTGAACCAAACTTCTGAATTTGGCACAGAGAATTTGGGAGTAGCACTTGAAGAACCACCCTTTTTTCTTGGATTGATGTTTATGGGCAACTTGCTTGCCTTTGGAGCTTCTTTTGTCACCAGCCATTGTGGGAGGAAGAAATGAAAGGAGATTTGTTGTTTGAGTGTGTAAAGGGATGAATGGAGATGACAATGATATTTCCAGAAGGTAATAGAGTGAGGAGGCAGTGTTTTAGAGAAAAAAAAATCACGGTTTATATAGAGGTGGCAGGAGAGTAGCCGTTTTAGTGCTCCAACGGCTCTTTTTTTTTTGAAATTTGCCGTTTCAACATCGTTGTTAGGGAAGGAACATCGATGTTTTCTGAAAAGCCACATCGATGTTCCAACGTTCGGCCGATAAACACGCATAGCTCAACGGCTATATTTTTTGAACTGCAACGGTCCAACATCGATGTTTTCAGAGGGAACATCGATGTTGTATGCACTCGGCCGAAAAAGAGAAAACATGCCCTTGATGTAACATCGATGTTTTGTACTCAAACATCGATTTTTTTTGCTCTCTGCCAAGAAAGGGAAACATGCCCATTGTGTAAACATCGATGTTGTATACCTAAACATCGATGTTTTATGCACTCGGCCAAATTGATGTTTAAGCAAAATGGTCAAACATCGATGTTGGTCCTCAAAACATCAATGTTTTGGACCTTCGGAAATTTAGAGAATTTAAGTGAAATAGTGCAAACATTGATGTTGGAGTGAGAGTTTTGAAGACTTACCTGAACATCGATGTTGTGATACGCAACATCGATGTTTTGAATATTCTGCCAGTTGTGAATTGCATCCAACATCGATGTTATGTTGGGCAACATCGATGTTGGCTCTGTTTTGTTTAGTTAAGTCCTTTTGTTCATCCTCGCTTGTGATCCGAATTGAGGTGTACCTACAAAACAGAGTTAGTAGACCCTCGGGTGCTCGAGGTAGCAAAGACAATACACGAGCTTGAGTAAGATAAAAACATGTATGACAATTTTAAGGGTAGTAGAAAAGCCTCTGCCCCAAAAAATATTTTCTTGGATTTCGATCCTGCCAGGATGAGGAGGTGTCTCCTTGACGTAAGTACACCGGGCTTGAGAAAATTTCTTGTCAGTTGGACTTTTGATTGCCTCTGATACCCAGCTAATCAGACAGTAAATCCCGTGATGAATCAATAATGCAATCAAAATCACGATTGTCAAAAAGAAAATCTTTGATAATCGAAAAAATTTGTAAGGTTGCAGACATTGAGTGAGCAATAATTTAACTAATTGGCAAGTTTTTCAAAAAGAAGATTCTTGAAAATCGAAGCAGCTTGGAAGGGTCTTCTCCTGAACATTATTTACGATACTTCAAAGATAGGTAGGGGTCACCTCCCGAACAATCTCTGGATACTTCAGAAATTGGTAGGGGTCATCTTCTGAGAGAAGAAGCAACTCAGTTGTGTTTCTATAAATAGCATACGATAGAACTCATCAGACACAGAAAATTATAAGCCAATTTTAGCAAGAGAGTTTAGCAAAAAAAAAAAAAATCAAAACCAAGAATGCCTGCCCCTTCTACTGTCTTTTTTGTTGAGGGTGCAGCCGTAGGCAGGAGAAACCGATTAGCCTATAGTATTGTAAGTGAGCTGTCTGAGGATCTGCCTAATGAACTAGGTAGAATTCCTCGCTTAGTATTTGTTGATGAGCTCTACTCTTCTAGGTTTTTTGTCACACCCACGGAAGAGACTATTTTTCTTGAGAGTCAAAGCCCCCTTAGAACATCCTTCTATGGTATTGCCAATGCCACAATGTTCTTCATATCTGAAAGGCTTGAGAGTTTTCAAATGGAGTCTACCCATCAAACCTTAGAACAAGGAAGCTATTACCTTCTTTCAATGACTGCCCAGAGTGTTTCACGGGTCCCTGGCTTACCGCCAACTTGGCCAAAGGTTCGCCTGCTCGTGTGGAATTGCAGGGGAATCACGAGGCGCTCTCAAGATTTTACAAGAATGTTGAGAGACCTGAAGAACCAGTACAAACCGAACATAGTTCTGCTCACTGAGACAATGTGGCAGCCTGGCGAAAACCACGGGTTCATCCCTCTCCGTTTTCCATCAGTGAACCGGTTTGAAATCCCTGGCCAGAATAACTCGAGTGGAATGTGGTTTGCATGGAATCATAGTGTGAGAGTTAATATAGTCAATGACCCTAATAGCTTCTCTGTAACTGCTGTACCAAATCGTTAGAAGCACATTGTAATAAGTCTGTTTACTTTTCAGCATTTGTACTCAATTTTCATAATCAATAAAAGTGTTTATGTTTTCAGCATGAGTATGACATAAAATTCTTCCATGTGAATGTTCATCAAACAAGCTAGTGTTTCTCAATTTGATCAATTGTGCACTAACTACTTGCTTAACTTCAATTGAAAAAAATCTGTATATTCTTCCTGAAACATTTAGTCATGAGCATGCTACCTAAATTTCCTAACTTATGTGAGAAAATTAACTTATTTCTAAGCTATGTAAAAATACAACAATAGTGGAACATCAATGTTCACAATTTGATACATCGATGTTTTTAATCACTGGATAAGAATTCTAAACAGCTAACATCGATGTTTAGTAGGTGAACATCGATTTTTAAAAGCTACTGGAAAAATACAGTTCTTACCGAACATCGATGTTTGATACGAAACATCGATGTGCATGCTCGATTTGTGGCTTGGCAGCTTTCATTGGAACATCGATGTTGGCTACACAACATCGATGTTTTTCAGCTACTGGTTGAAAAACAGAAGTGAGCTAAAAAGCATGGAACATCGATGTTGCTTATGTCATCTTCTGGTCCGGTTTTGCACTATCACTCAACCTTGCATTTCTACCGAAATCGAACAAGTGGTTCCTCATTCAAGAATTTGGATGCTTCTTTGGTCATTTGCTTGGAGCATCCGCAATCAAGGTACCAAAGTACACTTGATGCCTTCAAGCATACCTGCAAAACAAATCAAAGTAATTTTGGTACCCAAATCTTTTTGGGTCCTTGATGGTTAGAATCATGCCGATTATAGACCTCATCTTGTGCCCAATGTTTATGCCTAGTAAAACATACCGGGGCAATGTGTCTTATCCTATTACAATAGTGACAAATAACATTAGGATTATGCATCCTCCTAGGTTGATAGTAGTTATTGTTTTGTCTATGTTTGTAATCTCTACTTAACTTGTCTTGCCTAGGTATAATCTTGTTTTCCCTAAATTGAGTCATATGTTTCCTAGGTTTAGTATAATGAGAACTTTCATTTTTAGCACTGTGTACATGTGGCTTGCATCATTAGCATTTGATCTAACATTGTAGGCATACAATTTAGCATAGTGAGCTCTTCCACTACTTGTATTTGGTCTGGCATTTTGAGCATATGACCTTCTATGATGAATGTGTGATCTTGTGTCATGAATATGTGATCTAGTATTATGAGTAGAAGATGAAACACCATGTTTATGTGTCTTAGCATTAAGCACAGCAGGTTTGACATCATTTGACACATTAGATGCACCTAATCCTTCTTTTTGTGTTGGACTTCTTTGTTGTCTTATGAGAAGATTAAGACTATCTCTACCATTTGTAAATTTCTCTATTGTTTTCTTCAAATCATCAACTTGATTCTTAAGAGATTCATACTCTTTTCCCAATTCAACACAAGCACATACATTAGAGGATATCTTCTCATTTAGTTGATTGTAAGACATATTAAGTGCATGATTTTCTCCTTCAAGCTTATCATTTTCACTTGACAATTTATTTTTATCATTTGATAGTGATTCTACATTATTTTCTAAGGTCTTGTTTTGTTTCTTTAAGTTCTTATTAACATTTGAGACAGAAATGAATTTACTATACAATTCACTAAATGCGCTTTGCAACTCATCAAATGTATAATCTTCATATGAGTGAGATGTACTTACCTTTTGCGGAGATTCTTCCTTGGCCATGAAGTAGAGATTAGCTGTTTCATCTTTCTTGCTGTCGGTTTCCTCATAGATGATTTCCAACATATTCCACATCTCTTGGCTGTTGCGCAGTGCGAGATTATTTGATAGTCATTCGGATTGACCGCACTCTGAAGCATGTGTATCGCCTTGGAGTTGCTTTCGATTCTCTGGATGTCATCTACGTTGTACCCTGCTTCCGTCCTTGTTGGGACTTGAACACCATTCTTTATCATTAGCCAAGCTGCGAAATTATTGGCTTGGATGAAAATTTTCATCCTGTCCTTCCAGTATGCGTAATTTGTCCCGTCAAAGAACGGTGCATGGATAGTGGATTGTCCTTCAGCGATTCCTGCGTACAAAGAGAGTTAGGCTCCGCTACCAATTGTTAGAACAGTAGCCCTACGCTAGAGGGGGGTGAATAGCGTTTATCGGACTAAAACGAAATCAGCAAGAAATAAATGCGGAATTAAAAGATTGAAGGAGACAAGCAATTTATCCTGGTTCACACACATACTACTTGTATGGCTAATCCAGTGCTTCAAGAGACTCTCTTGAAGATTCCACTATCTACGTTAAGCTTACGGGTGCTTAACAAACCGTTTACAACCTAGAGTTCTAGTCACAAGAAACTCTAATCTCCTGCTTGAAGATACCTCACTTCAAGACTTCTCACTCAAGAAGATATGCCCTCTTCCTATGAATCACTACAAGGGAACTAACCTCCCTTAAGGTCTATGAATACACAATTCAATCACTCAAACAAAGAACTCTCTCAAAGAGCAGATATGAGTATACAAGTAAATAGACCTGGCAAAACGGGTATTGACACGACAACCCGACACGAACCCGACACGAAATTAGCAGGTATAGGTCAGAGATTTCCAACCCGTTTAGTTAAATGGGTCGACCCGACACGACACGAAAATTAGCAGGTCAGGTAGCGGGTTGACCCGCCAACCCGATAGGTACTTGTTTATGACCCGATTATATTTAGGGTATAGACATTTTACTGATTTAATATAAGACTTATCCAATATTTAAGGCTAAAGTTACTAAAATTATCCAAAAATACTTCTATAAATGCTTTAAAATATTATTATATTATGATTCTGCAATTTATAATTTTATTTGATGTATAAAAAAACTAATTATATGCCTATTTGCTTAAAAATACGCAAAATAGAAAAATTTCAAACTCATTTTTAGGCTTGTTAGACTTAATAGGTAACCCGCGGGTCAACCCGAACCCGACACGATAATAAACGGGTTGGACACGACACGACACGATTATTAAATGGGTCGGGTCGGGTTGAAGATTTAGAACCCGAATACCTGTTCAACCCGACACGAACCCGACACGACAACACGAATTGCCAGGTCTACAAGTAAAGCTCTAAAAGGCAACTCTCAAATCCTCAACAGGATATTGGCTCAATAAAAATTGATTTGAATGTATGAAATGAATGCTTGAATGTAGAGAGTTGATTCTTATACAATCAGAGCTAAAAATGCTCAATTTATAGCTCTGAAGAATTATGAAGCCGTTTAAAATGCACTCAAGAAAACAGCTTTAGACAAAACATAATGGGTGCTAAAAAGTTGTCTGCTCAACGGCTAAACATCGATGTTTAAAGGTACAACACCGATGTTTTGTCCAGTAAATTTGAATTTTTGGACTAACGGTAGCTAAAATATCGATGTTCATAAATCCAACATCGATGTTATTTTGGTTCTGTGTAAAAATATTTAAAGCGTCATGTGAAGAACATCGATGTTTCAAAACCAACATCGATGTTATTTTGCTTCTGTGAAAATGAGATGAAAACTGATCATTGAAGAACATCGATGTTTAATTTACAACATCGATGTTATTTTGCTTCTGTGAAAACGAGTATAAAGAACCAATTTGAAGAACATCGATGTTCTAAAGCCAACATCGATGTTGTGCTCATGTAAAAAATATTTTCAAATGCAACGGTCATGAGAACATCGATGTTTAGGAATCCAACATCGATGTTCTGAGCCTTCTGCCAATTTTTGGAAAATACTTTGAAGGCAGGAACATCGATGTGTTAAAACAAAACATCGATGTTATTGACTTACAAATATTTTGATGTTTGAAATATGTTTATGTGATGCATGAGCAAACTTATTTTAATTTGAGCCAATGTCCTAGAAGATTTTGAGTGTTATACCTTGTACAATTTATGAATCTAACTCTTCTTGCTTGGCTCTTCAATTTTTGTGCTCTTTCATATTGATCCTTTGCTCTTGATTGATTTCTTTTGCTTGAGGATTGGTTTGCTTTCATTTCAATTCATTTCTTTTTGCTTCCTGAATAGTTTGTCAATATCAAAACCTATATGAAACAAGGAGGCATTAGTTCCAACACTCTCCTCCCGCGCTCCTAGCCGCTGAGACCCGAGCCATCGCCGTCGCCATCCAAGTCGAGACGAACTCGACAAAGTGAGTTCGCCCCGTCGCTTGTGTTCTCCACGCAGCAGCGAGCCGACGACGCTGCACCTTCGCACCTCCTTGTAGTCGCCTGTGTCTCCTACCGTCGTCACCTGCTCGCTCCGTTCACGCCACCGCCGAGCTCACCAAGGTGAGCAGATCCTTGGGTTTAAGACGACCCGACAACCCGAGTCCTTCACATCGCCGGGTCGAGGCGCTGGGTCGGGTTGACTCGGATGTCCACTTGGGCTGAATGTGATGGCGGGCTTGGGTGTGGGCTGGGTATTGGACTTGGGATGCATAGTATGGCCCAGTCCGAAATTTAAAAAAAGAGAATAAATCTGGAAAAAGGAAATAAAATGGAAAAAAAGATAATAATAAGGTTTATATTTTTTGGGGAATATGTATATGGTAAATAATAATTTTGAGGAAATAATTTTGGAAAGGGTATTAACAAAGTATTATACAGGAATAATATCCGGGTATAGGTATAGTATATTTTTGACACATGGATAATAAATGGTGAATTATGATGATAATGGAAATAATCTGAGGCAGTACCGAGTTTGTTCAGTATTTTAATTTTACAGTATACAATATTAGCATGGCATCTGCATAACATCTTATATGTGCATATTATTGTTTGATATAGGAGTTGATAACAAGCAGTTACCTGAGGAACCAGCCTTGGAATCTGTTGGGCAATTCCATAATTGATAATCGGCTAAGGTGAGGATGGATAACCCTTGATATCTGCCTGTAATACTGTGTGTGCTTTGTTGATTTGTTGAACTGCTGAGATGATCATTGTTGGTTATTTGACTGTTATGGTTATTGTTGTTGCTGTTGTTGGACTGTGTTGATGGTCTTGTGGATATTGTGAATAAGGTTGAACTGTTAATTGTGAATAATTGGTGTTATAAGATTGTTAATGGTTTGGTATGTGGAATAACTTGAGATAATAGAAAGTTAAATAACTTGAGAAAATGAATATTAGAAATTGTGATGATATATATTATTGTTAGATAATTGATGATATGGATTTGTTGATGTTGGGTCTGTGTGTGATTCTTTGATATTGTTTTGCTTGATTGAATTGTTGTGCTGGCTGTTGTTGAATCTTTGGATATTGTGTTGAGATTGATGTTGGACTGTTGATTACGGATAACTGAGAAAAGGATAATGGATATTGGAAATGGAAATTGGAAATGATGATGATTTAACTGTTACATGGAAAGTAGTGGTACGACTAGATGGTTAGAGATTAATTCTGTGATGGCCATGGTCGGTTTCTTGGTTATGGGATCTTGATCCCGGTTTGATTTAGATGTTGGGATGTTGATCCCGGATTGGTTATGTTATTGGGATGTTGATCCCGGGTTACGTTTGGCCTGGCATCCGGAATTAGTTAATAACCAGGTACGACCCTAGCTTGTCCAATGACGGGCCCGAATATTAAAATTGGAAAAGTTAATGAGTAAATCGTGTCTTCTGGTTTTGGGTTTGGGATGTCGATCCCTGTGATTTGGTTTTGGAATGGATATGACTTAATTGTCACGTGGTAAGTAGAGGTACGACCGGATGGTTTGAGACTGTTTTGTGGTGGCCATGATCTGGGTTATTTGTGATGGGCATGTTGATGCCGGTTTGATTGGGATGTTGATCCCTGAGATTTGTTATTGGGATGTTGATCCTGGGTTCTTTTTGATCTGGCACCAGGAACAGGTTGATAACCTGGTACGACCCTAGCTTATCCGTGACGGGGCCCAGAAAGATAAAATTGTAATAATAATTAAGTCTTTGGTATGTTTGGGTCGAGTCTTTGGTATGTTGAGGCTGTTGTTGCCAGTATTTCTTCTTTGAAGTATTGTTGTATTTCTTCTTTGAAGTATTATGGTTGCCTGCATATCTTTGTTTATCCTTGGTTGGTGAGCACTTCGGACTCACCCCTCACCTGTGGGCTTTCATCCCGTAGGTTGAGTTATTTGTGATTCAGGTACGATGCATTTTGGCGGCTGTGACGTTACCTCAGGCAGGACTTGGATCCATAAGTTGCATTGCATGGTTTCATACTAATAATGAGAATGATAAAATTGCTTCCACTGTGCTATATTTTGGGTCCCCGGGTTCGGGTCACTTGTTTTGATATTGGGCCGATGGGTCGGATTTATGTGTTGATGTCCTGGAGTTCGGGTGACGTGTTTGTTATTGGGCCGTAGGGCCGGATTAATGTTTTCTGCACTGTTTGTGCCACTTGTCAGCACTGTTTTATGGTGAATACTATTTGACGGGTAATTGTTGGTCGGGGTGTTTCATTTTGGTAGCGGAGCGGGCGGTAGATCCTTGGGTGATTGTTTTGCTTATTTGTTGTGCATAGCTCGCTCCATATGTTTATTATTTTGCATTTATATCATTTAGTTAGTACATGATGGATCCAGTCGAGGGACGCCAGCTTGCCACAGAACATTCACATAAGAGGTAATTGATGCCATAAACATGCAGAAATATAAATATTATTATTATTACTAATATTAATATTACATTATTAATGTTATTAAAATTATTTATCTCCTTGGTACAACGTTGACCCTGAAGCTAGTAGGGTCATTGGTAATGTTGACCCTGATGCTATCGTTCTGCGAGAACCGCATACCGCCCGTGTTCTGGCCAGGAAGCTCGAACCGATTTGCTGGAGGGAACCGAAGTGGGATGACACCGTGATTGTATTCAGGCTGCCACTGGGTCTCCGTGAGCAAAACCATGTTGGGCTTGTACTGGTTCTTCAGATCCCTCAGGGTATGCGCGAACTCCTGGGAACGCCTAGCGATTCCTCTACAGTTCCACACCAGTAGACGTGAAACGCCTCGACCCGTATTTACCGTACACAGTAAACACGTGCCGGAACTGTGATAACCCAACCAAAATCAAGCCCAGCATACAGTGTGTATAACAGATATCCGGGCTCAACAGCCCATAATAAAAACAACAATAATAGCTCAACATGGCCTAATGGCCCAACAATAGTAAAACAATGCACAGCGGAAGACTTAACAACTCACAATACACTGTATGCGACACTGATGCAAACTATGGATCCAAATCCTGTCCAAGGGATAACGCTGCAACCTGTTTGGAATGCACCTATCCTGTACCAAAAATAACTCATCCTACGGGATGAAAGCCCGCAGGTGAGGGGTGAGTCCGAAGTGCTCACCGACGAAGGAAAGACCATCAATATGAACACTAAAATTACTCAAGTCCAAAAACAGGCAAAAACCGCCAAAATAAATCAAAAGACTCAAACAAAATCTAATTTCCAATTTTATCTTTTCCGGGCCCCGTCACGGATAAGCTAGAGGTCAGACCTGGTCATCAACATATTCCGGGTGCCAGACCAAATCAAAGAACCCAGGGATCGACATCCCAAAAATACGAACCCAGGGATAGACATCCCAAAAATAATCACGGGATAGACATCCCAAGCATAGACATGCTTATCATAAGTAACCCAGGTCATGGCCACCACGAAACAGTCTTAAACCATCGAGTCGTACCACTACTTATCACGTGACAATTATATTATCGTCATCAAAATCAAACCGTAGGGATCGACATCCCTAACCAAGATACCGGGATAGACATCCCTATCCAAAAATCAAGGATCGACATCCTTGTCACAACTCATTATTAATCCATTATACCTTAAACCAAAAAGACGCAAGGAATAACATCCAAAAACCAACATGGGATAAACATCCCGACAACAGTCAAGATCTTGGGATAAACATCCCGAACCAAAACACAGCAAATGCAACAAGCAACATAGCAATAACCAACAAAACATAATAACTGAGTAATTCATGCACATATTGAAGGAAATCCATCCTCACCTTGGCCGATTACTCAACTCCGAAAACAATGACCGGTCCGACGCCGGCTCCTCGGGAAACTGCCCAATATCCAAACCTATCCAACAAAACAACATATACACATAAATGCACATAATCGGTATACTATGATGCCAAACTGCGTAATATCCCATCCCGGTTCATATTCTTTATTTTCATCTTTTACCGAAAATATTTACCGTACGTATTTCCGAATATAATTTCGGTACCATACTTTAATAAAAACTCTTTTCAAAATATTTTCATAAAATAACTATAATTTCCAAAATTATAATCTCCATAATTTTTTCAGAAAATAATAACTTATTTATAATTTTCAGAAAATATATATAGTATTTATCTTTTTATATATAATAATATTTTCCAACACATAATTATAATTACCCTTAATTTACAAAGTACATATATATATATTTCCATAACTATAATTTCCAGAGAAAATAATACATATATTAAATTTTCAGAAATTATTTTCAAGGTATATATCTTTTTTCTAAATAGACACAATGCTAATTTTTCAAAACAAAATCTTTAATTTTCCAAGAATCAACGTATATATATATTTATTTTTATTTTTTTCCAAAACCATAACTAAAGCTTACCATAAGTTTCTCAAGTGTACATATATTTTTCTCAAATTAATTACCAGAATAATTATAATTACTTATTTATATTTATTTTTATTATTATTTATTATTATTTTTTATTTCTGGACTGGGCCATGAACAGTGAGCCCATGCCCAGCCCAGGTCCAACCCAACAAAATCAGCAGCCCACTTAAAGAAACCCAGGTGCACAAACCCAGGCCTAGGGTGCAAGCCCAAGGCGCAAGCCCAGCTTAGCACCCATGACCCAGGATTGTAACCGGGTCTCGGTTGGGTCATCTCCAGCTGTTCACCTCGGTGGTGGCGGCGAGAACAGGCATGGCTGCTGACGGCGGCGCGAGCAGAGGAGAGGAACAGTTCGTGGTAGCTCGGTGGTGACTCCTCGGTGGCGGCGAGAATGCGAGCGGTAGGGAGGAGCGTCGTCGGGGATGCGAGTGCTCGTCGAGATGTTGGCGGCTGCAGATGGTCGACGGTGCGAGGAGGCGTCAGGGGTCATCGGCGGCGTAGCAGTAGGGAGAGGTGAGGCAGCGGCGACGAGGCGCGTCGAGGAGAAGGCGGCACGGACGGAGACGATGACGCTGGCTGTTGGCGAAGGGCAGTGGCTGGCGGATGTGGGATAGTTGTGGCGCTATGTGACTGGGAAAACGAATGGCGGCGCTGTACCGCGAAGGGCGACAGCGTGACTTGGACCAACTGCAACGGATGGCGTGACGTGAGGGGGAAGCTCGGGCCATGGTGGTCGGCGGCTGGTGGTGTTTTGGTTGTTTGGTGGTGGTTGGTGTCGGCTGAAGGAAGTGGAAGAAGGGAGGAATGGTGGTGTGTGGTGGAGGGAAAGAAGGAGAAAAGAATAAAAGAAAAACAAGGAAGAAGCAGACAGGGAAAGTCACGGGTGAGAAGGCAGGAAGGGAAGGTGGGGCAGCTGCGGTTGGTCACGGGCGGGAGGAGGAAGATGACGGGAAGAGGAGAAAAAAAGAGAAAAAGAGAAAAGAGAAAAAGAAGAAAAGAAAAGAAGAAAAGGAAGAGGACAGGGGCATAATCGTAATTTTCCGTCCCGAGTCCAAAAATATGACTTGGGCTCGAAAAATCCGATTAATTCTCCCGAGCATCGTCCAACTCTCGGAACTGAAAACCGAGGCTCGATTAGTTAGAAAGATACTCCCGAGCACGGGAAAATTCTCGGTTTCAAAAAAAACGACGCTCGATTTACCTTGAATTAATTACCCAAGATTAATTCAACAGTAAATCGCGGTAAAAAGATTTTGACAGTCCCGGTAAAAATCAAAAATTTTACCCGGGCTGTTACAAGACGGGCCTTTGGCCAAGTTGGTGGTAACCGAGTTACTCTGGGCATGCTCTAGGCAGTCATCGAGAGCTGGTAGTAGGTACCTTGGTCCAGGAATTGGCAAGTGGGCTCTAGGTTGAATTCCTGAAGTCTTTTAGAAATGAAAAACATGAGGGAATTGGCCGAGCCGTAGAAGGAGGTTATCAGAGTGCTTTGATCCTCCAGGAGGAACGTCTCTTCCATGGGAGTGACGAAGAACCTAGAGGAGTAGAGTTCGTCGACGAAGACCAGACGAGGCATCCTGCCGAGCTCGCTTGGTAGTTCCTCTGGACGTTCGTTGATCAGACTGTAGGCCAACCGGTTTCTTCTTCCGAGGGAGGCACCCTCGACGAAGGAGACAGATGATGGAGCAGGCATTCTGTCTGGGCGAGTTATGTGTTTTTCCTGAATGTGTTTTTTGTTTAATTTTTCTAAACGTGTTTTACAAAACTCGCTTTCAAAATGCTTTTGATGATTTGCTTCTCACCGCACTGTCTTTTATACTCTTGTGGGAGAGTATGGTTAGAAAAAAAGAAAAGAAAAGGAAAGAAAAAAACAGAGGAAAAAAAGGAAAAAAATAGAAAAAAAAGAGGAAGAAAAAGTAAGAAAATATAAAAAGGGGGAGAAGTAAATAGTTAAAAAAAAAAGGAAAAAAAAAGAAAAAAATAAAATATTTTTCGGGGATAGGAAAAGAAGATTCTTTTCACAAAACTCCAAACCATTTTCATTCTTCAAGGTGTTGCTTTTTGAAAATTTTGTCGTTGCCTCATTTATTACTTCATCACTTTGTGTGTTTTGGCCTACAAACGCAAGTGCTTTTTATCTCTTTTCCACCTCACAATTTTCTTTCGCCCTGGCTATCTTGGCGTTTCTTTTTATGGTTTTTTCCTGCATCTTTTATCACATGCATCCGTGACCGTTGTGGCTAGATTGATAGGACCATACCTCGAGTAGAGTGCATGTGCGACAAGGTTACACCTGTTGGACATCATGGAGGGATACAATATCTGGAAGACGTTTTTGGCTTGTGGACAGGTGGATATCATTTCTTTCGAGGGACACAGGACTTTCTCGTGATCATCACCTTGCGAGTTAACGGACGTCTTTTCACAAGAAGAACCGACTTCTCCGTTAGTTATGCGAGTTGCTTTTCTCTAGTTCGAGGACCTATACGACCGATCTGGAGCGATGGACATGGAAAACATGTTTTGTTTTAATTTCTTTATGATTGATTTTATTTCCTTCTTATTGATTTTCTTCTGCTTTAAAATGTTTTGTTTTTCTGTTAAACATAAGTTTTCATATTATAAGAAAGATTTGTTTTAAAAAAGAAAAAACTTGTTTATTTATTTATCATAACGTTTTACAATAGAGAAGAAGTACTCTATGGAGTTACATGCTTCTCTAGATTTTTTACAAGTTTTTGTATGTTCTCGATCTGAGCGGAGAGTCCCGTACACGCCAGTTCAATTTGCATCACCGCCGAGCTGACCTTCTTCAGTGAAGTGTTCAGTTGCGTCAGTGTCTGCAGTGGGGTATTGCTGAGAGCAGTTGCCTTGCCCTTCTTTTTATCAGCATCCGTGCGACCGGATGGCTCCTCCTTGCCGTCAGGTTTCTTTTGCCGTCTTCTGGAGACGACCATATGTTCCTTGAGACCGATGATGTTCGTCTTGAAGCGTTTTTTTGGAGGTTCTTCATCGGAGTCTATCATGAAGGGATTCACACCACCAGTATAGCTCAGCTCCTCTGAGTCAGAAGTCGTCCTAGTTCTTACGGGAGAAACCATGTCAGAGAGCAGGTTTGCCAGGGTTGAGGTTTGGTTTTCATAAGGGAGCCAGAGATGCGTAAGGGTATAAACGGGATATCGTGTTGAGTTCGGACTGCTGGTAGAGTATACCATAAGCTTATCATGGTAGGACCCACGGATAAGACGGAATTTTGAGGACGAAATTCTTTTTAAGGTGGGCAGAATGTAACAGCCCAGGTAAAAATTTGGTATTTTTACCGGGACTGTAAAAGTCGTTATACAGTGATTTACCGTTGAATTTAATCTTTGGTAATTAATTCAAGGTAAATCGAGCATCGTTTTTTCTAAACCGAGTCTTTTTCCGCGCTCGAGATTTTTCCGTGGATTTTACGGACCAAAGTTGGTAATTTTCGGGTTCCGGAATCCTCAGAAAAATCACACCGGAAAAAAAAAAACTAAGGGGGTATGCAGTTATTTTCTGGTCCGGTCTGGACACGATCCTGCATTATTAAGCCGCCTCAATAATGCAAGGCGGCGACACCTTTGCTGCTGTGCAAATCACTATAAAGAGGTAGAAAGCAGGAGAAGAGAAGGAGAGGAGAAGAAAAAGAAAAGGAGAGAAAAAAAAAGAGAGAAAAAAAAGGGAAAAAAAGAGAGAAGAAGAAAACAGAAAAAGAGAAAAAAAAAAGAAAAAGAAAAAGAAGAAGAAGAGAAACGGAAATGGAAAAGAAAAAAAAAATACACCCACAAGCAAAACGGTCACGTTTTGCAGCAACCCCGCCACCTCTCCTTCCTTTCTTCTTTCTCTTTCTCCTCTCACACCCACTGCCACCTGCAACCGCCGCCACCGAGTCACCAGTCGCCACCACCACTTTCCCCTCCCTCCCTTCCTCCTCTTCTCCCGCGCTCCTAGCCGCTGTGACCCGAGCCGTCGCCGTCGCCGTCCAAGTCGAGACGAACTCGACAAAGTGAGTTCGCCCCGCCGCCTGTGTTCTCCACGCAGCAGCGAGCCGACAACGCTGCACCTTTGCACCTCCTCGCAGTCGCCTGTGTGTCCTACCGCTGTCACCTGCTCGTTCCGTTCACGCCACCGCCGAGCTCACCAAGGTGAGCAGATCCTTGGGTTGAAGATGACCCGACAACCCGAGTCCTTCACATCGCCGGGTCGAGGCGTTGGGTCGGGTTGACCCGGATGTCCACCTGGGCTGAATGTGATGGCGGGCTTGGGTGTGGCTTGGACCTATTGAGGTCTGGGCCTTGACCTTGGCCTGGTCTTGTGGTCTGGGTTGGGTATTGGACTTGGGATGCATAGTATGGTCCAGTCCGAAATTTAAAAAAAAAGAATAAATCTGGAAAAAGGAAATAAAATGGAAAAAAAGATAATAATAAGGTTTATATTTTTTTTGGAAATAATATTTTAGGAATATATACATGGTAAATAATAATTTTGAGGAAATAATTTTGGAAAGGGTATTAACAAAGTATTATACCGGAATAATATCCGGGTATAAGTATAGTATATTTTTGACACATGGATAATAAATGGTGAATTATGATGATAATGGAAATAATCCGAGGCAGTACCGAGTTGGTTCAGTATTTTAATTTTACGGCATACAGTATTAGCATGACATCTGCGTATCATCTTATATGTGCATATTATTGTTTGATATAGGATGATAACGAGCAGTTACCTGAGGAACCGGCCTTGGAATCTGTTGAGCAATTCTATAATTGATAATCGGCTAAGGTGAGGATGGATAACCCTTGATATGTGCCTGTAATACTGTGTGTGCTTTGTTGATTGATTGAACTACTGAGATGATCATTGTTGGTTATTTGACTACTATGGTTATTGTTGTTGCTGTTGTTGGACTGTGTTGATGGTCTTGTGGATATTGTGAATAATGCTGAACTGTTAATTGTGAATAATTGGTGTTATAATATTATTGATAGTTTGGTCTGTGGAATAACTTGAGATAATAGAAAGTTGAATAACTTGAGAAAATGAATATTAGAAATTGTGATGATATATATTATTGTTGGATAATTGATGATATGGATTTGTTGATGTTGGGTTTGTGTGAGATTCTTTGATTTTGTTTTGCTTGATTGAACTGTTGTGCTGGCTGTTATTGAATCTTTGGATATTGTGTTGAGATTGATGTTGGACTGTTGATTATGGATAATTGAGAAAAGGATAGTGGATATTGGAAATAGAAATTGGAAATGATGATGATTTAACTGTCACATGGAAAGTAGTGGTACGACTAGATGGTTAGAGACTAATTCTGTGATGGCCATGGTCGGTTTCTTGGTTGTGGGATGTTGATCCTGGTTTGGTTTGGATATTGGGATGTTGATCCCGGATTGGTTATGTTAATGGGATGTTGATCCCGGGTTACGTTTGGCCTGGCATCCGGAATTAGTTAATAACCAGGTACGACCCTAGCTTGTCTAATGACGGGGCCCGAATATTAAAATTGGAAAAGTTAATGGATGTAGCCACTTGCACATTACTAACAATCTCCCACTTGCACTAAAGCCAATCATCCATGTATCTAATACCAATGGATGTAGCATGACCATCATGCTTCCGCTGTGTGAGAGGCTCAGTCAAAGGATCTGCTACATAGTTCTCAGAAGAAACTTTGTACAGCTCCAATTGTAGAGTCGACAACTGTTTCTTGCTTGGAACTCTTCCAGCAAATAGCACCAACTCCAAGACAAAACACATAACCTGTCTGCGATCTAAAGTCATCACTGTCGGTTTGGATGCTAGCATCTGTGTAACCCTTACAACAAGCTCACCAACGCTTCCATAGACAAGGAATGCATCCTTAGTCCTTCTCAAGTACTTAAAGATGTTCTTAACCGCTATCCAGTGACTTTCACCGGGATCAGATTGGTTTCTGCTTGTGACACTTAATGCATATGCGACATCTGGTCGAGTACATAGCATGGCATACATGATAGATCCTATTGCTGATGCATAAGGAATCTTACTCATCCGCTCTCTCTCCTTAGATGTTCTAGGACATTGATACTTTGAGAGAGATAAGCCATGTGACATGGGCAAGAAACCTTTCTTGGAATCTTGCATGCTAAACATCTTTAGCACCTTGTCAATATATGTAGTTTGACTTAGCCCAAGAAGCCTTTTGGATCTATCTCTATAGATCTTTATACCTAGCACGTAGGCAGCTTCTCCCAAGTCCTTCATTGAGAAATTCTTTCCTAACCAAGTCTTTATAGACTGTAGTGTCGGTATATCATTCACAGTGAGTAGAATGTCGTCAACATACAATAACAAGAAAACGATTGTGCTCCCACTAACCTTCTTGTAAACACATGGCTCATCTTCATTTTCAATGAAACCAAACTGTTTGATTACTTCATCAAAACAAAGATTTCAACTCCTAGAAGCTTGCTTTAATCCATAAATGGATCTTTGCAACTTGCATACCTTGTTAGCATTTTTTGGAGTGACAAAACCCTCAGGTTGTGTCATGTACACATCCTCTAAAAGATTTCCATTAAGGAAAGCAGTTTTGACATCCATTTGCCATATCTCATAATCATGGTATGCTGCTATAGCCAATAGAATCCGGATGGATTTAACCATGAACCTACATAAAACCTTTCGCAACCAATCGCCCTTTAAAGGTAATCACATTACCATCCATGTCGGTCTTTTTCTTAAAGACCCACTTGCACCCAATAGGTTTTACCCCTTTAGATGGATCAACCAAGGTCCATACATTGTTTTCATACATGGATTCCATCTTCGAATTCATGGCTTCTAGCCACTTCTTAGAGTTTGGACCCGTAATAGCCTGCTGATAGGAAGTGGGCTCATCCTCTTCTATGAGCATCACGTCTCCAGTATGAGTCATAAGAAATCCATATTTCTCAAGCTCATGCCTAATCCTATCAGACCTACGTAGTCCATGTGTTACAGGCATAGGTTTTTCACCCACAACATCTTGTGGTTCCTGTCCTTGTTCCATCTCAGCCACTATACCTCGAACTTCTTCGAGTTCTATTTTTCTCCCACTGATCTTTCTAGAAATGAATTCTCTTTCTAGAAAAATAGTAGTACGAGCAACAAACACTTTGTGCTCTGCGGGATTATAGAAATAATATCCTTTAGTTTCCTTAGGATATCCAACAAAGAGGCACTTGACGGATTTAGGGCCGAGTTTATCTGATGCTTCTCGTCTCACGAAAGCCTCACAACCCCAGATCCTCATAAAAGACAAATTGGGACGCTTCCCTGTCCATATCTCATATGGTGTCTTTTCAACCAATTTAGATGGAACACGGTTAAGTGTAAAGGCAGCACTTAATAATGCATGTCCCCAAAATGAAGAAGGAAGGTCAGCTTGACTCATCATAGAACGAACCATGTCTAACAAAGTTCTATTCCTCCTTTCAGATACACCATTCCATTGAGGCGTACCTGGTGGAGTAAGTTGTGATACAATACCACATTGCTATAGATGATCAAGAAAATCTCGGTCTAAGTATTCACCTCCTCGATCAGATCGAAGCATTTTAATACTCTTGCCGAGTTGATTCTGTACTTCACTCTTGAATTCTTTGAACTTTTCAAAGGATTCTGACTTGTGTTTCATAAGATACACATAGCCATATCTAATGTAATCATCAGTAAATGTAATGAAGTACTAAAAACCACCTCTAGCCTGTGATTGACATAGGTCCACATACATCAGAATGTATAAGACCTAACAAGTCCGAAGCTCTTTCACCTTTACCACCAAAAGGAGCCTTCATCATTTTGCCTAATAAACATGACTCACATGTCTCATATGATTCAAAATCAAATGAGTTTAAAAGTCCATCTTTATGGAGTTTAGAAATACGAGTCTCGTTTATATGGCCTAATCGACAATGCCAGAGATAGGTTTCATTAGAATCGTTTAATCTAACCTTCTTCGTATTAATGTTATAGATTGGTCTTTCTAGGTTTAGAACATACAAACCATTGCTTAAATATGCACCACCATAATAAATGTCATTGAAATAAATAGAACAACAATTATTCTTTATTACAAATGAAAAACCTTTCTTGTTCAGACAAGAGACAAAAATCAAATTCCTACTTATAGTAGGTACATAATAGCAATCATCAAGTTCCAAAACCAAACCACTCGGTAAAGATAGATGGTAAGTCCCTACAGCTAATGCAGCAACTCTTGCTCCATTTCCAACGCGCAGGTCTATCTCTCCCTTTGGTAATCTTCTACTCTTTCTCAGTTCCTGCACATTTACACAAATGTGAGAACCACATCCGGTATCTAATACCCATGATGCAGAGATAGAGATATTAGCTTCTATAACAAAAATACCTGAAGTGGAAGTCTTACTTCCCTTCTGTTTCTTCACCTCTTCAAGGTAAATAGGGCAGTTACATTTCCAATGGCCAGGTTTGTTGCAATGGAAACATTGTCCTTCCTTTGCAATACCTCCTTTGGGTTTCAGCACATGGGAACAAGAAGATGCACATGCACCAAACTTTTTGGCACATTTTTTCTTCTTGTAAAACTTGGCTTTACCCTTTCCTTTGCCTTTTCCAACCATCAAAATGTTGTTGGATTTGTTTGCCTTCATTTGTTGCTCAACTGTTCCTAACATGTTAAGCAACTCAGACAAGGATTTGTCAAGATGATTCATATTGAAATTCATGACAAATTGGCTGTAACTATCCGGCAACGATTGCAGGACTAGATCAACAGCCAACTCCTTTTGCAAAAGAAAACCTAGACCCTCAAGGCTCTCAATGTATCCAATCATTTTGAGCACATGAGGTCTCACCGGTGATGACTCAGCCATCTTTCATTGGAACAATGCCTTAGAGGTCTCATACCTCTCATGCCTTGCTTGCTCTTCAAAGAGCATTTTCAGGTGTTCGATCATATCGAAAGCACCCAAGTTCTCATGTTGCTTCTGAAGCTCAGAGTCCATGTTAACAAGCATAAGACATGCAACATCCAATGCATCATCAACATGTTTCTTGTAAGCATCTCTTTCCGCCCTAGGAGCATTAGGCGCCGGTTCATTTGGAACGGGCCCTTCAAGGACATACACTTCTTGTACGGGCACTATTCACCACAAGAAATTTCCTAGATCGAGGAGCTAGTCAGTCTTTGATCACAAGTTAAACATCGATGTTCAAGATTTAAACATCGATGTTCTTGAACACTGCCAAGTAGTTGGGAGAATCAGATTCTCACAACATCGATGTTCTTATGTATTTTTGGTTTCCAATTTTACAAAACATCAATATATGATTTATCAAGAACATGTATATGATGTATAGGAATAATATGTTGATGTAAATATTAAGTTCCTCTTGTGTTGCCTTCCATGATAAGCACTCATAATTGCTTAGATCAATACTTGGTAGGTTTTGCCAAAGCAAGGTGCCAATATTTATCCTAGCAAGGTGCGACGGCATAATTGTAATATCCGAACTGCTTGTTATGGGTTGAACTTAACTAGGTCATCTCAATAGGATTGAGGACTTAGAGGCAAGGAGTTGAGCTAAGTCTATGAGATAGACAAGAACAAGTGTTGTTCACTCAACTATCCAAGAGTTACATGAGATGTAATTGACAAGTTGTCTACCTAAATAACTATGATATAAGTGATCAGCCAAAGCTGACTTATCTTGTAGTGAAATATAGATCTTGGCCTACTCATAATTATCTTGATTTATTTAGTAGGAGCATCATTTAATAAAATTCCTTATTAAGTGATTTTATGAATTAATACACTGTGCAAGTGAGTCCTGTCTAGGGGGCTGGGTTTTAAGTGAACCTTTGTTCCTCCCGTCTTTCCTGGGCATTTATCTTGGAATGATAATTCTGTCTTAGGAGATCGGCTACGCCATCTTTCCTGGGAATTATCGAATCAGTTCAATAACTTCCTAAAGTGTTGCACATATTTATAACCCTAGAATATTATATATTCTTAAATGTCCCTAGTCGATATTATTATGGATGGGTTGTAATAATAAATTAAGACTAGCGTATATTGAGAATTATATGAGATATGAATTCTGCATACGGGTACAAGTTAGAGAACTTGTGGACTGGACCGACCCACATAAGATCCCTACATGGAACGTTATATGGTTGTCATTAGTGGTTCTTATATGTATTGTCCTTAGACCTGAGATCATCAAGGTTCCCAACATATGAGTCGTATACTTTGATATTATTCCTAGTCACTCGTAACTGAGTAGAGGTAAAGGTAATCATTGGGTATATGACGTAATGTGTAGTGGGTTTTGATCGATCAAGATGGGATACGTCCAACCCATATAACGGGTATATTATCAGATGGGCCTCTTGATAGAGTTGAACTGTAAATGCGTGGCCACGCTCGGATTATATGATATGGTGATATCATGAGTATCCGGTTTTACACAGTTAACTCGGGGATCAAGAAACTAAGATTAAACATATACGAGATTGACGTTTTCCATGTCTCGTGTTTAATCTTGATAATGGGACGAAAGGACGATGACATGTTTCCGAGGCATATTGAATCAGTACTGATCTTGTCGTTTGGGTAGCAATGATGTGTTGCTAGACACCGCTCATTGTTTATAATTGTAAAATGAGATTTTACAATTATTGTCAAACGTTACAAGTGCCTACAGGGTCACACACTTAGAACTGTTGATTCGAGCTGGTGGTTGAACCATGGTTCGACCATGGTTCGACCAGGTGGGTGGATCATGGTTGGACCGGGTCGTTTTGGGCTGATTTGGTTCACTAATTATCAGAATTATTGAACCAAAATTAATGCCATATGATGTGTAATCCCATTAATGCTTAGTGGAGCATCCATTAATGCTTAGTAGAGCATTAAGACATAGTGGAGACATGATTAGACTTAAAGTATAATCATGATGGTTAATGCATGATGATGTTGGTCATTGTCTCATTAATCTATGCATTAATTATGTGTATAAATAGGGCTCGATAATCAGATTATCAACACACACAACATTCACACACAATTTAGATTACACACTTCATTCTTTGAGAAAGAAAAAAGCACATATAAACACTAGTTTCTAGCTCTCGAAAATTCTGCAGCTAGCACTGCGGTTCAGGAGTGCTCGGGTTAGTGATCGTGAGACGGTTGCTAGCAGTCATCAACGGTTCGTGTGGATACCGTAGAGAAGCCGGATTTCTTGTCGGGTTCTTGCTGATTCTACACTACAGTTGGGTGAAAGACCTCAACCAAGCAAGGTACGAAAAATTGTTATTCGGTTTAGTTAGATTCACTTGGATCCTCCATGAGTACTGGGTCTTTCCGCTGCGTTTTAATTGTCAAGTTTGCATGCCCGGTTACTAACACTTCATCCATTCAAAAAAACGAAATCCAAAATAGAAGAAAAGGAGAAATTAACTATGACACGTTCACTGAAAAAGTCTGGCAATAGGGAATTTAGCATCTAGGGAGAAATTTTGCCAAACAAGTTTTGTATTCTTAATTTTGGAGAACTGTGGAAAACTAGAAAATATCCAAACAAATTTTCATTGTTTCAAACAGTTCTTAAGAACACAAAACAGTTCCAAGCACACCCATAACATCTCTCCCCTTTATTATTCACTCTCTCAAATACACTATCTTCACAAATTCCTTCAACATGACATACTTTGGAAATGGTAGTCATATTCGGGCAGGCAACCTTTGACCTCCATCAGCAGATTTGACATGCTTAATAAGCCAGTCTAGCATTTCTTTTTGGGCTTCTTCAGCGTTTCTGACTGCTTGTTCGTCTCCATCCTCATACCTGATTGACCATCCATGTGCAACCCCAGGAAATACCTTGACGTAGCTATCAATCTGTTATTTCAGTGTCGCTGCTTTAGTGAAAGGTACTTGAATCTGGTTTTATTGTTTTATAAGTCTAATGCACAAAAAAAAAAAGTAAAACAGGAGTGGAATAGGGATAGGGTAGCATTTGTTGCATAGAATTCTGAAAGAAAAGCAAGAACTCAAGTTTCTTGGAGTTGAGGAGATTTCTCACCTCAGACTTTGCAGATAAAACCTGCTCAAACTGCTTGACGCGTGCAGGGGGACAATGCTGGTCAATCTCAGCTCCCAACACAGCAATTGGCACCCTGACCTCTGCAAACAAGTACATGAACCATTTATAAACCTATAATTATCTTTGACTCAGTAATGCCATGTGGATGTTCCTACATCTTCCAGATTAGATGAGATGGTTACGGAAAGGCATATTTAATTTAGTGGGTATAACGGTAACCGATTACTGCTGGAGATTTTCTCTTGAAAAGTTTCCAAAAACTGTCAAATTTTCAAGATGAAGCTAAGGAGAGATTGATGTTCCTTCTTTTCTGAATGCATTCAACTTCAATAGCTAGAATTGCACCTTTACCTGATCAAGACCTATACGCTTTGATGAGAAAACATACCTTTGATATCATCTACGGTGATAAAGGAAGGATGTAGAAGCACTACAGCTTCAACGTAACTGGACTTTGCTAGCTCGACTACAGCCTTGGCTGGTAAAATTCCAAGTAAAAAATTAAGCTTCGAGTGGGATTATAGTTGTTCTTATACCTTAAAGACTTTCAAAGGAAAAAGAAAGCTTACCGCCAAAGCAAAATCCAGCAGCTCCAATTGCTGATATACCTTTCATTCTTAAAGCGGTAATCACTGATTTTGCATCTTCATTTGCTTCTTCCTAACAAATACAAATGATAAAATGAGTTATTTCAAAACCATTTATTATATGAGATGGTCCGGTGCTCCATTATAAGCACATCGTGGAGGAAAAGATGATAGTTACTTATATGAGTCATCTAGATGAGCTAGCAGTAGTAAAGTGGAACAATCAAAATAAGTGAAATTCGAAGTACAAGCCCAACCACATACCCGATTCATTGATTTCATCCAGGCTGACATTCCCGCCCCATCTTTAGGTACGAAAGGTTTTCCACGGAATAAGTCGGGCACCACCACATAAAACCCAGCAGCTGCAACGCTGTCAGCCAGCTTCCTTCATCACAAAAATGTATTAACTATGATCAGCACCTTAATTAACTCCATCATAGAGTAATATTAAAATTCATTATATGCAAACTCATCGATCCATGATGACACAGCATCGAACGGTTATAAGCAACAGAATTTCGTTCTAAAAAATCTAAGAGAACTCCCAAAATCATACGGTTACGAGGATATCAAGTTATGGGGGGTTTTACTCCATTCCCTCCTCAAGAAATGAAGTAATACTGGCTAAATTATGAACAGCAAATGCGAAGTGGATTCTAGGACACCATTCTATCACACCGACATAGAGGTAAATCACAAAAGAGGAAAGATTTTTTTTTTTTGTTTATACAGCAAATTAAAGCAACATATTCCCATTAGCTTGGCTTTAAACAGCTGTTTCTATGAATCTAGACTAATAGTTCTCAAGGCAAATAGACCGATCAACTGTTCAAAAAGGCAAAGTATACTAACAAGGGTAATTTAAAGATGAGATGCAGGGTTGGTAAGTCTGTGTACCTTAGCTTTGGTGCTTCGAAACCTGTTTATCAGCAAACATTCAAATGGTCAGTAAATATATATACAGAACAAAAGCAATTCAAAATCATGCAGAGTAAGATAATTTAATTTTTAAGATTGGTAAACCCCGCTGTTTTAGTGAACTTAAACACTTTAACAATGCCCAATTAGTCAAGAAGCGGTAGTAACTAATTACTAATAGTAACCATTCCCCAAGTTAGGAAAGACAAAACAAATTAAGACACCCAGATCTGATATGATATGCCAAGTAGGGTCAAAAAGAACGATAAGACGGGCAGAAGTACATATCAACTAGAAAGCAAGAAGTGGGTCACTGACCAAAAACATCATGGGCGAGTAAGATTGCAGGATTGGAAGGGGAAGGGGCTGTAACATAAGCCATGACACCTCCAAGTTCTATGACGGATCCATCACCATATCCCGGGATCATAGTTGGTGGGTTCGCGCAACACTGAGGACCTGCCATGTTTCTTGTTGCTGGTAAGTGGTAATTGTTTATGAATGCAAGTGCGCTGGAATGCTTTATAGTTCATATATATTTATATATAAGAAAGGAAAGGCCAAATTTTTGCCCACGGGACGTCAAGACAACTCAAAGCTCTTGGTCTAAACTCGGCAACCTTAAAAAAAAAGAGAGGAATAGTTTCTGCAATTGGCCACGTTCATGATTGTTCGAAAAAGAAAGAGAGGGAGACTGAAGAGTGGTGCTATGTTTGCCCAAAGCATAATGGGGCTAGTCAAGAAAGTGAGCCTCGTCTACGGGAAGTAGAAACACATGCCTATTTCGGGGTGGGGTCCTGGGATTTGGTTGGGCGGTGGTGCACTGCGATAAAGACGTCAGGACAAGAGAAAGAAATATTTATGATTATGACGATTACTTTTATCCTCAGTCCTCCCTCACACTGTTGTTACAACAAAAAAAAAAAAACAAGCTAGATCGCCACTGTTGGAAGAATAGGCAGATAAATCCCGAGTATTTTCAGGTTTCACAATGGAAAATACAGGATGGACTTCTCTTGTCTTGAACTCCAATTAGGCCTATGGGTCATGACATGTTTGCGACCAATAAAAGAAATTAAAAGATTAGGCCTATATGGGTCAGGTTGGCACCAAAAGCTTGGATTTTATTTCCCATGGGAATGGACTTCGAGTCCAGATCCTATCTCAAAGCCTTTAATTTTCCTAATAAAAAGGAACTATATATCATATAATCAGCGGTGTTGTGAATAAATTATGGTGAATGTCAATGTTATCATCCAGTAAAACTCATTTTTACCATATTCTATTTACCTACGATAAATTCTTTAGGCACACACCTATTTTTCATATGGTTTTTATTCACCTACCTATCTACCACAATTGTCATCATCTTCACTATCAAAATCTATATTATTTTAATTCTTATAATCCAACCTAACTTATTTGTTTTTATCCTCCCATTTTTACCTATAAATGCCCCCTTCATTTCCACACACATACACTTACATCCCACCATAAACTTCACTCTCTTTTCATTTCCATATACCTCTCTTCTCAATCTCCCTCCATCTATATTTTATTATTCTCCATTATCATTATTATCAAAGTTGTATTATTACTATTAAAGTTGTATTACTTTCATCAAGATTGTATTATTACCTTGATCAATCTTGTATTATAGTTCATCCCCCAATTTTATAATACGTTATCAGCACGAGTCTCTAGCCAAATAAGATACTTATTTCTAAACTTTTCTTACTACCACTTTCATCCTTTCTATATATATTACATGTTCTATATTATTATTCAATTAATATTGCTGAAAGATTTATCGACTAAGCATATGTATATATTACATATCCTATAATATTATTCTACTAATATTGCTGAAAGATTTATCGAGTAAGCGTATATATATTATATATTTTATGTTATTATTGTTCTACTGCTCTTAATATTTGTTTTATATCTTTTGTTATTATTACTGTTATAATGGTTAATATTACAAAACTTAAATTCGAGGCCCTTGACATTTTCGGAAGAAATTTGTCAAGGGCATTTGATGCTGAAATGCATTTAGATGCTAATGGTCTGAGAGACACCATAAAAGAAAGAAACAAAGCATCCAGTTTAAATAAGGCGAGAGCTATAATTTTTATTCGCCATCATCTACATACCAGTCTAAAAATTGAATATTCTACCATCAAAGATCATGTAGATCTTTTGAAGAATTTATAAGAAATGTATCACCACCAGAAGATGGTTATTCTTCCAAAATTTCGTTATGATTCGATGCATCTGAGGGAGCAAGATTTTAAATCTGTGTACGAATATAATTCAGTTATGTTATAAGTCCTCAGATGAAATTATATGGAGAAAATATTATTGATGCTGATAAGTTCAAAAAAAAATCTCCATGTTTATACATCAAATGTGCTCCTGCAGTAGCAATATCGTGAAGAAGATTTCACGAAATTTTCGGATTTAATTTCATGCCTACTTGTGGCAGAATAATATAATGAGTTATTCATGAAAAATCATGAATTCCGTTTAATTAGCTATGCTCCATTCCCTGAATTGAATGTGGCCGTATAATGGTAATTTTGATCATGACCGTGAAGAGGTTATTGATCATGAACATGTCATGTAGTAAGGCATATGGTAGAAATTTATCAAGTGTCCTTATAGGGTAAATATAAGGTTGTTGAAACTAACTTTGCTCAAGTTAATGACCATGATGCCATTATTTATCTTGATTATCCTGAAGGTGCAAGTGAATATATATTTTATGATAAAAGTACAAAATAAATTATGTTTTTATTTTATATTCAGCTTTATCTTGTTATCATGAGTTATATTTTATTTCATTATAATTTTACTTATATTTATTTTATAATATGTTACATCTAAGTTTTAATTCTGAATATGAAATTATGTTTTCAAGAATAATGACTTGAGCATTTGTCCTGAAGACAATGCAATAACACATTTTATATTTAATAAAGGAAAATTATTTATAAGTAGCATATGATAGTACAATCTCAAAAGGAGAAGGAGATGAAGATTACTATGCTCTAGAAGAGCACATATTTAAGCTCTGGAAGAGCACAAGTTTTACTATAAACTAATATACTCCTGAAGAGTAGAAGTTCTACTATGCTCTCGAAGAGCAAATATTTACGCTCTAGAAGATAATGAATTTAGTTATACTCCTGAAGAGTAATTTTTTTTACTTACGATAATAAAAAGATACTTTATTCAAGTCTCAAATGAATTTCTTAATATTCAAATGGATATTACGTTAAGACAATAAGTGAAAGAGATGTTTGAATATCTCTATATTATAAAGGCTACTACTGCAGGTAACAAACAATTTGTGAAAAGATTACCTGCATTATCCCTTAAATTGTACTATACAAATATCTAAGTCGGTGAAAGTTATCATTTTCAGCCTGAACCTGGCACATAGCAGCCTGAAGCTGGCAAATAATTTTTCTTAAATTATTAAAATACATAGTTTGCACATCCTGAAGCTGGCACCAATTCGAAGTTAGTTCATGGATTTCTTGTTTGGCATGACCAGTTGGGTCATCCCGGATCAATAATGATGCGTAGAGTTATTGAAAATTTATTTGGTCATTAATTAAAAAACCAGAAGTTTTTACAATCAATGAATTTCTATGTGTTTGCTTGCTGCGGAGGAAAAGTAATTATTCGGCCTTCCTATGATGAGGTTGGACTAGAATCACCAGCAAGTTTGGAAATAATTCAAGGACATATACGTGGACTAATAAATCCGCCATGTTGACCATCTAGGTAATTTTATGGTTTTAATCGATGCATCGACTAGATGGTCTATTGTGTGCTTATTAGACGCAATTTGGCATTTTGCGCACTTATTTTAATAATTAAGCCAATTGCGGGTACACTTCCCTAATTATTTTATAAGACTATATGTCTTGATAATACTGGTGTATTCCTTTAATAGTAAATGTATATCATTGGAAATAATGGTTGAACATCCTGTAGCTTATGTTCATACCCAAAATGATCTGGGTGAATCGTTTATAGAATATTTCCAATTGATTGCAAGACTATTACTAATGAGAAATTACTACTTGGGAACATGCTATTTTATATGCAGCAGTACTTGTACGCATCAGGTAAACAAGTTATCATAAGATCTCCTTATTCAATTGGTTCTTGGTCACGAACCTAATATCTCCCATCTTCGAACTTTTGGTTATGCACTAATTGCTCCACCACAGGGAACTAAAGTGAGTGCTCAAAGAAGATTGGGAATATAAGTTGGGTATGAATCTCCATCAGTTATAAAATAATTGAATCAACTAGAGATTCAATTGTTTATTGTCAATTTGATAAAAGTGTTTACCCAATATCAGGGGGAGAAAATAAACAGCTAGATCAAGAGATTATTAAAATGCTATATCAATATCTAGTTTTAATCCTCAAACAAATTAGTGTGAACCTGAAGTTCAAAAGAATATTCATTTGCAAAAATTTAGTAAATCAATTGCCAGACATATTTATTGATTTAAATAGAGCAACCAAATCATATATACCAGTTGCAAATGCTCTTGTTCGAATTGATGTTCCTGAAGAACAATTAAAGAATGCAAGTGAATTTAGAGTACGCCAGAAGCGTGGAATACCACTCAGTTCCAAAGACAAAAGTTCTTGATAGAAAAAAAAAGAGCAAAGATACAAGATGGACCTAACGAGAAAATAAGACCTCTAGTAGAGGTTTAAATTAAAAATTCTCAAAAAGAGGAAAGTCCTCCAGAAGAGATTTCTGACACAATTGATAAAGTTCCAGAAGTAACTCAGGTACCTGAAATAAATGAAAATGATGAAATATCGATCAATTATACTGTGTCAGGAACAAGAAGGAACCGACGTGAAATAACCGTCGACGGAATTTTGCATATAATATAGCGCTAAATATTATGAAAGGAAATGAGGATCATAAGCCAAAATCAGTTGATGAATGCCGGCGGAGAAATGATTGGCCAAAATTAAGAGAAAAAAAAATTAAGGCTGAGTTAGACTCGCTATGAAGTGAGAGTTTTTCAGACCTATAGTCCGTATATCAGATGATGTAAAATCGGTCTGTTATAAATGGGTATTTGTGCAAAAAATAAAATAAAATTGTGAGATATAAAGCACAGTTTGTAGCATAAGGTTTTACCTAACAACCTGGTATTAATTATGAGGAGATATACTCCCTTCTGGTGGATGCAATTATTTTCAGTATTTGATAAGTCTGGCAATATATGAAAAACAAGAAATGCATCTAAGGATGCGGTTATAGCCTATTTCTATGGATCTATAAGTTATGACATATACATGAGAATCCTTGAAGGATTCATTGTAACGACCCGGGTAAATTTTCCGTGAATTTTACCAAGTTGATTTAACTTTTACTGTGGTAAATAAATTTTATCGCGGTTAATCGAAAATTTTACCAACCCGAGTTAATTTCCGATATAAATTTCTTATCATTTTTACTACTCCATAGATGATTAATATTATTTCTACCATTATTATTTTCCAAACCAACAGTAATAATAATACCTTCATTATTATTTTGGACGGAATACTTGTGTTGCAAAAATAATATTTACTAATTATAATTTTAAACGTCGTAGTTCGAGGATTCTATCGGACTGAGTTTTTTCGAGAGTTTTTCTTCGGGAATAACCGAGCTTCGCATCAATCGCCGAGGATATGCAACGATTGGAGTGCCCTTCGTTTAATCGAGCTTCGGAATTTAATTCCAAGGGTTAACTCAGGTTACCGGGAATTGTATACGGCTTACCAAGCCTCGGTTTACAATTCCGGGACTTGCACGATGCTCAGAAGAATTAATTAGATTTTCCGAGTCTAAGTTGTATTTTTGAGACCGGGATGTATTTCGGAAGGACGAAAATGCCCCTATGTCGGCAAAGGATTGTAAGTTGGACAAAGGGTATTTTGGTCCATTCTCGGCTCAATAATTCTACCGACAACCGAGCCCCGTTTTTCTCTCTCCCAGGCCACCTCCTCCTTGTCTTATTTCCTCATTTCCTCCTTTTTCCCATTTTCTTTTCTTCTTTTCCCATTTTCTTTCCTTCTTTTTCATTTTCTTTTTCCTTTTTTTTTCTTTTTCCCATTATTTTCTTTTCACCTGATTTTCTTTTCCTTCTCCTTCTTCCCCACTTTCTTCCTCCCTTCTCCTTCACTCTTCTCCTTTTCTTTTCTCTTCTCGGTTACTCCTGTCTTCCTCTGTCTTCTTCCCCTTGTCTCCTTTCTTCTTCTTCCTCTTAAATTCTCTTTCCCTTCATCGGTTTCCTCACACCCCTCTCTCTTTCTTCTCCTTCCCCTGCCTCAGACGCGACCGCCGCCCCCCAATTCCTCTCCTCCATCCCCTTACCGCCGCGACAGCAGCCACTGGACTCCACTCTGATCGCCAACTGCCACCAGATTTCCTCATCTCTTCCCCACCTTCCCTGCCTTTCCTCCTCTGCTCCTCCCTATTCCTCTGCCTTTCACGCTGCCTCTTGCTCTGCCGTCCCCGACACCGTCTCTTCTCCTCTCCTCCTCACGCGACTCTCACAGCGCCGCCCCACCCTTCCCTTCTGCCGCTGCAGCTAACGACGCCGCCACCACCAAGACGAGCTCAACAACGCCGATCTTCCCTCCGCCTCTGCAACTCGCACCGACTCCTCCCCACTCTTCCTCTACTGCGACGGGTTTCAGTGGTAAGAAACCATACCCTCTCTACCTTCACGATTACGGGTTCCTTAATTAGTTGTGTTTGGATGGTGATTAATCGGGTTTAATTAATGTTTATGGGTTCTGCTTGTTGATGTTTTGCCGAACAAGGGTAGAAATGGTGTTATTGACGATTTTGTGGACGTGGGTGATGGTGTTTTGGGTGCTGGACTTGGCTGTTTGGTGGCATTCCGGCCACCGGATGGTAGCTGCGGTTATGGTGGTGATATTNTATTTCTAATCCTGTAACTTCTTGCATTCATCATAGCAAGAATTCACAGAGTCCCCAATTTGGTTCAGATTATCGAAGTTCTGGAGGCTCATGGCACCTGCACATAAAAAAGCATTAGTGTTAAACATGTAAGAAGTGCATACAACTAACATTTGTAATTAGTCTCTTAGAAAACATAAAGGAACCGCAAAAAAAAAAAAAGGTGAGGAATTAAATTTTACCAGAGTACAAATCGGTGTTCCTAGTACTTGCGCATTCTATAGTACAATCACGAACAACATTTGGTACCATATTTGGACCAACCACGCATGGAATTGCACATGCACTCATGCATATGGCCATGAAAATGCCAGGACGACCAAGGAAACTAAGGCCACATGGGGCTAAGCACTTCACCCTACCAGGGATCTTAAACTTTGTGGGTTGCAAAACCTCGGTGGGTTGCAAAACATTTGGTGGGAGTTCATGGTTGAACTCCTGTGCTAGAGTTAACACATTCATGGACAACACCATCACCAACACCACCAAGCCTAAGAATCTTCTAGCCATAACTTACTCTCTAAAGCTATCTAATTCTCCCGTAATCACTCAAGATTAATTGTATGATATAATATTGTAGTTTGGAACTAAGCTTGATGCCCCATAATTTATAGTCCCGGAAGCCTTGGTGTGATTGAAGAGGCCTTGAATGTGGCTAAACTTTAGGTGTCAATTTGCAATTAACATTAAGATGCACACTACCCAAGTTTATTTTTTTGATACTAAACGAAGTTTTATTAATTCGTAAATAATTACAGTACAGGCCTGGCCTGTTCAAATTGTCACCTAAGCAGGGGATTCAAAGTAAACCCTTTTATGCTCAAATACGGTAACTTAAGGTACAGCAAGCAAATTAAAATTCCTACAGGGGCTGCTCCAATGCTTGATGCACTCCGCGCTAGACATGATGGTTGAAATACTAAAGGGTAGATCCGGTTGTGCTGCTCTGAGCCAAGATGCTGCGTGAAACATTGCCATGTCAGTGATCCTTTCAACCTCAGTAATTAAATTCTGAAAAATTCTGCAGTTCCTTTCAAGCCAAATTGAACGGAGGGTAGCCACCCCAATAAGAAACCACCAAGATCTACTGTGGGGGAACGGGGACAAGAAGGTCCATTGTTGAAGAAAATCATCTATGGTGGCTGGGTTGCACCAGGAGATACCAAGCCACTTAATCAACGTACACCATACTTGCCAAGAGATAGGACAGGATAATAAAAGGTGATCGCGCGTTTCAAGACTGGAATGACATAGAGGACATATAGAATCTGCAAGTGAAATTATACCTCGTTCTTTGAGGTTGTCTCTCGTTGGAATTGCTCTATTCAGCACCAACCAAAGCCATACCTCTACCTTGAAAGGTGACAGTGAATACCAAATGAAAGGTTTTTTCCGAATAAAACCAAGTCTTGAGTAGATAAGTGATCTTCCATTTTTAACAGAGTAAACTCCATCCGGTGAATGTTTCCACACCCGACGATCATTATGCTGTGGTTGTCTCGATATGTTGGAAATGATATTCTGTATCTCCAACATCTCTTCTACTTCCCATTCCCGAAGATGGCGTCTCCATTCTTTTGTCCACCGTGCTTGGTGATCGACTGACTGAAGGCAAGTGAAAACTGAATCTGTTTGGCAACACACTACCCAAGTGTTGTCATTTCTTTTTAAATAATGTTTAGATATAGACCAGTTGCTACTATTCTTCTCCCTTAATTGTTACTTTGTAAAACAAACTTTCCAAATTCAGCTTAGGCTTATTACATCTCGATTCTGTCAATGAGAAAAAGCTTTCAATCATGCCCTAATTTAGGAAGCACCAAGTGCTAATTAAAAGCATGCGATTAGGCTTTAATTCAGAGTTGTGCAAGTTATCAAGTTAATTAAATTAGTATGTCAAGTAGGAAATAACATATACCACCCCAGGGTATCCTTTTTTGAGTAAATCATCCCAGGGTATCATTAAATGTTTTTGAGCTAATTCCATATCAGATTATCATTTAGGAAGGGAAATTTGTCACGGACCAAGAGTGTGGCGCAGCGGATGCACACTCTTACCGTGCGGCACAAGCAAGATCGTCCCTTAACTTGTAAGCCTACACACGCAAACACACGAAAGAGAGAACCAAGAGAATAATAAAGCAAGAGAAGTAATTGGGAGAAGACTCAGTATTATTATTAATAAACCATCAACAACAATACATGCCCAACAACTCCCCCTCACGCGTCCTATTTATATAGGTGCCGCAAGGTTTCAGCCCTTTTCCAACTAGTAATAGAACTCCTATCGCGACTAGGTTTCCTATCACAAGTCTATTCCTATTAAGACTCAAAGTGGCCAGCCCAAATCCTAACAAGAATAGTCAGCCCACACGCGCACCAGCAAGCCCAAGGAAACCCTGTGCGCCTTGGATTCCCGGGTTGTGACATACTCCCCCACCTATTCTGGCAACGTCCTCGTTGCCGTTCGACGATAGGCAGCTATCCTTCGCCCGAACTTTCGCAACCTGTGCTCGCCTGTCCATCTTGCTTTTTGACTCCCTCGCCATTGCACAAGATACTCGACCACCGGTGCATCCGTACCATGCCATCGAACAAGTCTGTCCGCCAAAATCTGCATAAGTGGAACCCTCCGAACTTGTGTAGACCTGACCCTCGAACTCGTTTCTGGCACCACCCTTATCGCTGTAAGAGCCTCCTTCTCTTTCAAAGCACCCTCACGCATCGGGTACAAAGTAAAGTCTTGCTTGTTCCCGTGAAGTACTATCCTTCCTTCCTTAGCAAAGACTTCAGCTTGTTTCTTCGAAAGAAAATCCATCCCAAGAACCACTGAATAGTCATCCATAGGCACCACAGTGAAGTCAACCTTGCCATGCCACTCGCCTATGTCAACCTTGACATCATGTGCAATTCCAATAATAGGTTGTTCCCTCGCGTTTGCCGGCTTCAAGACAGTGTCTTCCACCTTTCTGAACCGAACCCCCAATCTCTTGGCCACATCTACCTCCATGAAATTGTGAGTCGCCCCGGTATCAACTAAGGCATCCAGCTCTTCCCCATAAATCGACAACTTGATAAACATTCTCCCCTTATCTTGCACATGCTTAGACGAATCTATAGCACTCAGCTTCCTCAAAGTAGCCATCTTGACATCAGCTTCTTGATCATCCCCAGAGTCCACATCTACTCGCTTCACTGCCGATAGTCTGTTCTTCTTTGGACAGTCGATCTTTCGATGAGGCCCCTTGCAGAGAAAGCACTTAACGCTACTTCCCTCCTGCTTGACATTTTCCCCACCACCTTTGCCAACGACGTCCCGTGTTGGCGATTGCCTTCGCCCCGGCGTCCCAGTGAACTCCATCAAAGAATCAGCACTGGCAATGGCTTCCGACAATGTCTTCACCCCTCGTCGATCCAACTCATCCCGTGTCCATCGTTTCAGACTACCCATGAAAGCATAGAATGCCTCTGTCTCCGGCATGTGGATCTCCAATAGCAACTCCTGGAAATCCTGAACATGCTTCCGAATACTATCCCCTTGCCTGAGTGTTCGCAACTTGTCCCGTGCCTCCCTCTCAGCATGTTGTGGATAGAATTGTGTCTTGAGTTCGGCCTTGAACCCATCCCATGAAGGTAATGCACCCTCCACTCCAGGATTAGACACCCTGCGTCGCCACCATAAGTGCGCAGCCTCAGAAAGATACATCGCCGCCGTTTGCACCTTTTCTGGTTCCTCGGTGACACCCAACCGAGCAAGATATGTCTCCATATCGAACAAAAACCCATCAAGCTTCTTAGCAGACCGCGAACCATCATATGCCTGTGGCTTCGGAATCTCTACTTTAGCTCTAGGCTTTGCCGAACCCTGTACACCTCCTGACGCCAAGCTTGCAAGTGTTGCCTTGCAAAGTACCACGTCCTCCTTGAGCGCTTTCTGATCCGCCAAACCTGCTTCGACTCTAGACAAACGAACCAGCAAGTCACCAACAGTAGTCTTCAAGTCCCGCCTGAACTCTTGTTGCAGCTTGTCAGCCAACTCCTGTAGTGCCCCTTGCATCCAGTTCTTTGTACTCTCCAAGTCTTCCAGCAAGTTGTCCTTCTCGGTTTGAAAGACCCCAAACTGATCCTCGAGATCCCTCGTCCGTTTATCCAAGGAAGTCCAAGGATTCACCGATTGTGACCGATGTTTCTTCTTGGGTTTGGATGCGTCCCGCTCTGTTGGACGTCCACGCTCCTCGTCAGTCGCTTGTACAGCATCCTTCTCTGTCCCGTCTTTGGTAAGAGAAGACCCCACCAACTCATCCGTTGGTTCAACCATCCTTTCCACGCAAAGTGTACCCAAGTATCACTTTCCACGCAAGAACTACCCCAATTCAGCCCCTTCTCTGCCCGCGCTAGTCACCAAGGTCTGCTCCAAAGTTTCACAATCCCTGCCGTCTACAACCCCAAGCCAATCGACACCCTTCCAACAAGGTGCACAAATCGGCCAGCCAAGAAAACAAACAACAAGATTGCACTTTGTCCAAGCACCAACAAAAGTCGACTAGGCCAAAAAGTTAACAAATAATACCACTGGATTCAACTCTTGTTTGCGAAAGAAAATAAAAAAGATTCGTACCAACTTAGCCTTGCTGCAGCCCAATCGCGCCAAAAAGTGCGCCCAGTCGCGCCAAAAAGTGCGCCCAGTCGAGCCAAAAGGCGCGCCCAGCAGAACCCAGAAAGCGCACCCGCGAACCAAAAAGGCGCGCCCAGAGCGCACCCGCGAACCAATTGGCGCACCCACCAGAACCAGCAGCGCACCAAATCGCACCAACGGCGAACCAAAAGGCACCAACAGCAAGTCAAGCTCCGCTACCACTTGTCACGGACCAAGAGTGTGGCGCAGCGGATGCACACTCTCACCGTGCGGCACAAGCAAGATCGTCCCTTAACTTGTAAGCCTACACACGCAAACACACGAAAGAGAGAACCAAGAGAATAATAAAGCAAGAGAAGTAATTGGGAGAAGACTCAGTATTATTATTAATAAACCATCAACAACAATACATGCCCAACAACTCCCCCTCACGCGTCCTATTTATATAGGTGCCGCAAGGTTTCAGCCCTTTTCCAACTAGTAATAGAACTCCTATCGCGACTAGGTTTCCTATCACAAGTCTATTCCTATTAAGACTCAAAGTGGCCAGCCCAAATCCTAATAAGAATAGTCAGCCCACACGCGCACCAGCAAGCCCAAGGAAACCCTGTGCGCCTTGGATTCCCGGGTTGTGACAAATTGTTGCTTATCATTAAAGGGTTTTGGGCTAAGCACGCAGAAGAACGTTTAGTGTTTCGGGCTAGATTAAGCCTAGTAATTACACTTAAGCCACAAGCGGGCGATTCATGTATATGCGGTTGAACTGATTGGGCCTCAACGGAATTGGATATATTGCCATTCTTTTCACAATGTCAGCAGTACTAATAATTTCACTTAAGTTACATCATATAGAAAATAGGGAAAAGCTGTTAGGAGAAATAGAAATACCAAAAAAGGAAATATGTTTGCAATAGTGGGAATCGTCCTACGTGATTTTTTTTTGTCCGAAAGACTACATTGTATATTACTTCGGAGAAAAACATGGAGCGAAATTGGATGATTCTTGATGAGATGATACATCACCAAGTACTAATCCAATTTGCAGGCCTAACTTCTACATACATGTATGTACGTGTATCTGGAATGCTAACTCCTATTACGAAGGCTGAGGTCGCAAGTTCCTATCTCATCTTATCTGTTAAGTGTTATTGAATAACATTTTACACAAGCACCGGTGTTGTGGTGTAGTTGGTTATCACGTCAGTCTAACACACTGAAGGTCTCCGGTTCGAGTCCGGGCGACGCCATTCTTGCCCATTCCTTTTATTCGGTTTTAAGCCCTTTATCGTACATATCCTTTGTTTATTTTATTTGATTTATGTTTTATACCGATGTGAGTATTCCCCCAATTAGGCCGACCTAATTATGATTATTTAAATTAATTCTCTATTTGTCTTTATTTATTTGATTTATGTTTCATAATTATGTCTCCGTAGATACGTTCAATTCATGAATGACTCAGTATATATGTCTCCGTAGATACGTATCTATATCTGAATTTTTTTTCTAGTTACATCTTGTCTATATGCTATCTCAGCGGGCAGTATTTTGTTTTAAGAATTATTGTGGCTTAACTTTTGCTTCATTTACATCTTGTCTGGGTTGTCTAGATAATTTGTTTTAATAGTTATTTGGCTTAGTTTTTGTTTCGTTTAAATTATTCAATTTTCCTACATGGAGATATCGAGGCCAGCATGGTTTGCCATTCTATATATCCTAATTGCCTGGCCTCCTTTTTCTTTTTTCAATTTCTTTTTGCTCTCCCCTTTTAAATTGTGAACAAGAATTTATGAGAATTTAATTTATTTGTCCGACAAGCTCACTAGAAGTGAGGAATAATCTACTACTCTATCAATTCAATCTTTCCTAAAGAAACTGGCAATTGTATTGTTATGCATAGTCGTTTCGTCTTGTTCAGCGTAAAGTTACATGTAGAAAATGAAAAATATGAGAAAAAGAAACAAATCTGTGAATTTATCTCGATCTGCAGTGAGTAGTGACAACCCCAGCAATGAATATAAATATAATGATTCAACAACAATATTGAACAATCACTAATAAATTGAATATATATATGATGAACGATATATAAATATAATGATCCAATGAGCACAGTGTTCCTCTTGTCAATTTTTATCGGGCTAAAGGTTACTGCCTGTGATATTTCCAGTGAATCTATTAGGAAATGCCATTCCACGAGCTAGGTAAGTCGGTGATTAATTTTGCGATCGGCTTAAACCCCGTCTATTTAAGGAGTAATTGATGAAACTTGTATCCTCTTCACTTCATGCTTCCCATCCAAGAGGCGAACCGAATTCTATGATTATTGGTGGATTGCTAATGCTGCAGCTCTTTTTATATGCTTATTTATGCTTCCTTACAATGAGATTATTGGATCTAAAAAAACGTTAATTTTATTAACATTTGTAAGAAATCGGCATATCTTACAACCTGCAGGCAGTAGTACATGGTGTGCACTTATTAACATTTGTAAGTCTCTAAACTGGGGATCCAATGCCTATATAAAATGTTTACTGCTAATAAATTAACATTCTAGAATGACATCTTTATGTCACCCTTCTCCTTAGCTACCAAATAACAGGTTCCTAATCCTGCAGCATCTTGTATTCATCTTAATAAGAACTCACAAATTTCTCAATTTGGTTCAAATTCTCGAAGCTCCGGAGGTTTATGGCACCTGCACGTATAAAAGTATCCTTATTAAACATATAAGAAGTGTATGCAACTAATATTTGAAACCAATCTATCACAAAATACAAATGAATTGGAAGAAGAATAAATGGGGAGGAATTGAACTTTACCAAAATACAACTATTTTGTATCATATTAGGACCAACCAGGCATGAAATTAAACATTTATTCATGCATAAAACCATGACAAAGCCAAGAGGACTAAGACAAGGAAGGCCACATAGGCTAAATACATCACCTTATTAGGGATTTTAAACTTTGTGGGTTGCAAATTATTTGGTGGGAGTCCATGGTTGAACTCCAGAGCCTTGAAGTGCCAAAGTTGAGCAACAAAACTTGGGTTTGGGTCGTCAAGATAATTGGTTACATAAGTGTACAGAAATTTATAGATGTGCAAACCCAAATCATTAAGTTGATAAAGTATTCACACCATATAGTTTAGGAGAAGTTAATCCGTCGGATTATTATGAATATGGTAACGGAAGATAAGAGAGTATAAGTTATTTACATGCTCCTTACAGCTTACTTTTTCTGTAAACTTTTTTTTTTTTATGCTAATTGATACTTTATTAAGAATAAGATGCAAAGAATATACAGTAGGTCGTTTAGTTTATGACAGACAACTCGAAAGAAAGCTACCACAACCCAGGAGCAAGAACAGCAAGCTAGTGGAATTTCCTAAACGGTCCTTTCCAGCCCTTTATAACATCAACGGAGGCAAGTACGTTGGAGCATGAGAATGGTATGTTAGGCTGTAACGCCTGCAGCCACCACACAGCTCTGGAAATTGCAAGATCACGGAGGCAATCCCATTTAATTTCCTCTCCATTAAATACCAATTTATTCCTTGCCAACCATAGTGACCACAGCCCAGCTAGTCCTATGATCATCCATATTGCTCTTCTACTAGGGGCAGTTTCCATCCATGGCCACTGCGCCAACCATCCCTGAAAGGATTGGGGAGCAATCCATGTAATACCCCACCATTTACATAGATTGCCAAAACTACCAAGAGAGAGGACAGTGGAAAAATAAGTGAGACCCAGATTCGCCCACATTTGAACACAGAGGACACAACGTCTGTGAGTAAGCCAATAGTCCCCTTTTTGCCAGGTTCTCCCTTAGGGCCACACCATCATGTAGCAACAGCCAACAAAAACTCTCTACCTTAGGTGGCGGAAGATTGCACCAAATATTGGTTGGTTCCGCCAATTGGAGGCCTGACAATAAAAACTCCTTACCTGCGCTAACCTTGTAGTCTGGCTTCCTTAACTCACCCCAAACCCAGCCATCCACAGTGTTTGGATTGATAGAAGCCCGAATTAATGCTTCGCCTGCAGTCCTCTTTTTCCCAATCATAAAGCACCCTCTTTATAGGTGTATTATCAAATATGTTTTCTTATCATATATAATCAATAAGATGATCAAGCAATAAATGAATATTACACCTTTGGTTGATAGCCTGGCCCCCTTACTCTCCCTATATCCGCCCCTGCTAATGAACAACTCCGTGGTGTTAAAATGGGCACATTTCGAAAGGATTTGAGATGGGGAGAGCTAAATATTCCAGGCAGTGAAGGTCAACCTCTCCAATTTTATGCCCTTCCCCCTGAAGGTTACACACCTGTTCAACTTTACAAAGTAGAGTGGACAACATATAATGAAAAGTACCAGCAGCAGGAACGTATTAAGAGCGTCCTACAAAGGCATGATGTATATCTCATCGGTTATGAAAAACCAAAAGGGCAGAATAGTTGGGAGCCACATATATTTAAGAAGTACTCACACTTTTAACCCAATTAGGACTATAAGAAATTCGACTTCTTAGAAAACTATGCGAGTTTGGAGACAAGTGCATCGCATTCCAAGGCAGAATCTTAAATATATAGTGAATGCATTAAAGCAAGTAGTCTTCAATTTGAATCACCTAGATGATTCTGGAGACTAGACAAAGAAGAGGCTAGGTGCACCTTGGTCCAAACTCATATGCTAACTGGAATCATGAGTGCAAATACATCTACAAATGCACCGACCATGGATATAAGATTTCCGCAGAGGAGATCCTGACATGGACGTTATAGGACAACGAATTTCAGCAAGAGCCAATGACCCCTATTATGGTAATCATTGTTGAGAGCTCTGACTTTGACAGAAGGTATGGACATTTCTCTTTAATATTATGGTTTCTCTTTTATTTTTCGATGTAATATATTCACTCTTTAAATAATCTAAGCTGCTCCATAAAGAACTGAATATAATAGAGAACTGATTGTGAGAAGGCTTATTTTTATGGTACATCGGAATCCTAACAACTATCCATAACCCCCTCCTACCCCCAAACCACCTACAATCTCACTATTGAGATTGAACCCATGACCTCTTGGATAAATATCAAGAAAGATGCCACTACACTACAAGTGGTGTTGGCGAGAAGGCTTATTGAACTGTATAGACTTAATTAGGTTATATTATATACTTGATAATGCAACAAATATCATACATGGACTAGACATATACTATGGATATAACTCTTGTATACCTTGTACAGAAAACATAGGAGGCACTGGATGATGATGGGCATGTGGGACAATGTTGGTTACCATATTATAAGGAAGCTTGTGTGCTAACCAAATTTCAAAAGTACAGGTATATAATTGACGGAAAAAAAAAAGTCAGGATATACAATTGACGAATTTGAACTAGTAGGAATACCAAATATACCATTAACCCATGATCTATTAAAATTCTGGGGGTAGCTTTGAAATCCTTCCTCACAATTACCTCGGCCTTCCACTAGGCGCTTGCATGCCCAAGTCGGTAAACTGGAACCCAATCATAGAGAAGATTAAAAAGAGACTTCAATCTTGGAATGCAAAATTTCTCCTTTTTTTTTTATATAAACGATTGTATTAGAACTCACACAGAATTACAAAAGAGCAGTTAAGTCAGCAAAAGACTGACCCATACTACGAAAGAACACATACAGGATTCAACAACCTAACAACTAAAGGATATGCACAATAATAGAGCTCACAAACTAGCATAACAGACACTACACCAAGCCAAAATTTGAAGCCATCTACACAAACAAGCACATGACTAAGGTTGTGTAGGAGTATAGGTTGAATAGTCGCAATAAAGTGGTATCATAAACCGATTTCAATCCACATCAGCCCTTTCAAAACTGCAACCTGACCATAATATTGACAACATCCTCTGAAAAACTCACCTCTCTTAATATTTGGTTTCTGTAGATTAGCCACCACAATCTACAGTTATTCCTACACTTGTTTAACCCAGCTCTTGGAAGGAACTAGGTGCCATTTTCCTTCTTCGCAATGTTCACCTCATATCCTTAGAAGAATGTCTTCCTCAACTGACCATGATCCTCTCCTCACACCTGATTCTCCATTCAGTTATCTTACATCATGAATGGTGTTGAGAGCTATTATACCACTCGTGAGTCAACCCATTCCGCCCCTTCCTTCTCCACAAGCTCTTCAATCACTCTCTCCACCTCCCCAACCTCCCCTATGATCTCCAATCCAAGTGCACGCCCAACTTCAAGAGTTTTGCCCACCTCTACAGATTTGGAGGAAGCCATGGAAGTAGTGGCAGCAAGAACTTTTTTATTACCGAGCTCGATATCGCAATCTTGAGTCGAGCTATCTCCTGATTGAACGGACTTCACACCACCACAGGGAGTAATCTTCTTCAACTTCTTTGCTTTTCTAAGCCTAGGAAGCCTGTTCTTTTTTGTCTTTTCCAGAAACAGTCGAAAGTGTTTAGCTAGATCTTTAAGAGATAAATCACCCCCCAATTCCTGTAGAGATAACGAATCATCACACCAAGAGCCACGGTAACTCTTATCCGATCAGATCTATCCTCACTTCCATTATACTTCCTCTGTCTCTTCAAAATCCCAGTTTCAGTCTGTCAGAATGGAAGTATAATTGGTGGTAAAAGCCTCAATTCTTCAATACCGGTAAGTTTTTATGCCTTATATTATCATAATGAACTCCTGAATAATATTGTCTCTAATGCATATTGTTGGACTTCATCAACTAAACTGGTCAATTTTTACTTCTGCCAGATAGATTGGAATTGCTAGGATTGTCTGGGCATTAATATTGATTTAAGAAGCTTTATCAATCTCCTCAAATTTGATAAAACAAGCACCCATGTCCTGATATTAAACCTACCTTTCGAGTTTAGTGTTTTGATCTCTTTCTCCTTCTGTATCATTTCATTTATGTATTTTTGATCAGTATGGCCTGGCTGTTATGGTTTTCTTTTATTTCATTTCATGCAATGATTGGTAAGCTAAATCATTGTTAGTTTGGTATCCTGTTTCTTAATGTAGTATATTTGCAAGCACCTCCGTATACGATACACCCAAATTTTTTCTTGACTCGCCTCTGCCCGGCGATTTGGACTTTTGAAAACCATGGATGGAATCTTGGAATCTGCCTACTAGAGGAAATTTCCCCATCCATATCAACTCTGTATCTATCTGTATTGTTTTTTATAATATTATCAAGTTACTAGTTATAGATTAAGTTACTAGTTATAGATTAACTATTAGTATCAAAAAGAAAAACTATTATAAGGAGTTAACGAAGGAACATGTATTTTTTCTCAAAAAAAAAAAACGAAGGAACATGTATCCTCCATATGCCTCGCATCCAAGAGGCCAACCTAATTAGTCAATGATTGTTGGCTCGTGGATTGCTAATGTTGTAGCTCTTTTTTTGGCTCATTTATTCTTCCTTGCAATGAGATTACCAACCCAAATAAACATGATTTTTTTTTTGTCAAATTCATTTGTAAAATGACATAGTGAAACAAATACAAATGTGGAAATAGGAGTTTTATTATTAATGGGTCATTGGTGTTGGAATAGTGTTGCCCATTCCAATCCCACATCTTGGAGAAAGTGCTTGTGGGGGGTTTTGTTTTGCTATAAATAGAACTCCCCCTTACCTTAGAAATCCATCCCGAATTAGAGTACATTGTATCCTAACAATTGTACTAAATATTCTTCCTCTCCTATAAAAAGAGCAGTGCTCCGGAGACGTAGGCATAATTGGCCGAACTCCGTTAACAATTTTAGTGTGTTCTTTCTTTATTATTCCGCCTTTAATTTCCGCATTTATTTAGTATTCAATATTTGGCTGGCTAAGCCGCCTTTATCTCTTT
>JAKUCV010004862.1:0-50340 GCA_028386065.3 Turnera subulata | reverse complement strand
AAACTTAGGAATCTCTTCAAATTCATCTCCAAACTTGTCCAACTTGTCTTCTTGTAATTCCCGATTGACCCAAGCTTGAGCATAATGTAGCATGCGATTCTTTATCATCTTCAATCGAGCCCTTGTGACTGGTCCTTGAAGAGAGCTAATGGCGTCATCACCTTCTTGAGTTCCACTTAGTGTTGGTTTGCTCGTATCAATCACACACATCAAAACTATAAGAGCATTTGTCAACCCGAACGAAACAACAACAAACTCGTAGTGACCATACCGAGTGCGTAATGCAAACTTCGATATCTCTTGCCTGCAATCTTGACCTGATGGTAACCAGATCACAAGTCGATCCTTGAGAGCATAGAGGCATCCTGCCACAAATCAAACGACTTATTGATTCCGGCAAGGGATACTTGTTCAACTGCCTGTAGTTAACACACAACTGCATTCTGTCGCCCTTTTCCTTGACAAACAAAACCAGTGCATCCCAAAGCGAGATGCTCGGTCTCATGAAACCTTTATCCAAAACTCCACAAGTTGTTCCTTCAATTCCTGAAGCTCAGACGGAGCCATTCTGTTGGGCAATAAGGAATTAAAGCAACTCCCAGTACCAAGTCCACCATATACACCACCTCTTGTTCCGGAGGTAACCTTGGTATTCATCAGGAAAAACATCGGAAACTCCCGCACAGTCTGGATATCCTCCAAACCCGGAACTAGTACCAAAGAATCAATCACGTGAGCAAGTGAAGCATCACACACCTCCTGGATCATCCTGAAAGTGTGGATAGCCGAGAAACAACAAACCGCCAGAGCTCCTCGCTCTCCAACAGAACCAATCTTTGCCCTAATAGAGAAGACAAACGCGCTACCTTGGCCCGGCAAACCACCACTGCCTGATGCTTGGACAACCAATCCAACTGAGTATTGCATCGAACTCACCCAAGCCCATCACGATAAGAACATAAGAGAAACTGATCAATCACTTCGTCGATACCCCTCAACAAACCTGATCAACATAAATAACACCAAAGACCTCAACAATCATAAAACATCCTTTTGGGGATAACAACCACAACGGCATAACAGCCACCCAGGACATCATCTCACAGATTACAAAGCTAGATGATGCACAACCATGTCCCAAGCCATCATCGCTACCCAACCAAGTAATAGAACTGGTTAACACCATCCTTTAACGGTTTAGCATGAAGTGACACCGTCGCAACGACATCACTTGCATGTCAAGGCACGAAGAGCGTTGCCACCATTTCGCTTAGAAAACCAACTCCACATGGTGCATGAAAACCGTCACGAACTAACCCTGAGAACGTAGAGTGTCAGCACCATTGCCAACAACACAAAGATTCATTGAGCACACCGGTCAATCCAGTGTAATCCCTTGATACACCGAAAAGAATTACAAGCCAAGGCTTAAGGGTTTAATTAATTTCTAATAAAGCAGTGGATGCATCACTAACTAACATCGATGACTAAGGCCAAAACTTTTCATTTCCGGGTCATTACGACCCATAACATTAAGGTACTGGCCTATCGGATCCATATAGACACCTATATGTATGCATACGTCAAAAACAAGTTTTAAAATAAGCAAAAATGAGGAACAGGCTTATGCACAGACATCACATCAAGACACTTGTTCAAAAACCCAAAGACCTAAAGCCTGCTCCGCTACCAAGCTGAAAGGACCGCATCCCAAAATCAATATACAAATCATAAATAATAATAAAAAGACAAAAGTGCCCTTGAGTCTAGGGATGCCAAACTCTGTGTAAAACATATCATCGAAATCTCAGAAAAATAAATTAAAACATCGGCAAACCAACTCGATTAACAAGTGTTCAATCCAAATATTACAAAATAGAATCTCGATAAATTATGCAACGGAAATCAATAGCGTGTCCAATGACAAATGCAAACATATGGAGTGTCAACCTATGGATCCGTCCACGCAGGAAGGTAGGCACAGTTACCTGAATGCGTCCCGATCCACGATCACTCAACCTATGTGTGAAAGTGAAGGATGAGACCAACCAGTGTCTCACCATAAACAAATAAAAATGAATATACTAGTACAAATCAGCCACGAATACATTAGTATCTGGCAATGACAACCTCAGTGCACACACAAGACATAATGCACAATACAAAGTCAAGATCAGACTTTATTCCCATACTTATCTTTAATCAACCAACTATAGTTATGCTTAATTCTTTTATTAATGCTGAATATTTTATTAGGGCCCTCTACTGTGTGCGTCGGGCGCAGTAGCGACTGATCAGTCCAGGGCTCAAACCCAAAATACGAACACATCGGAAGGGATAAGATCCGAAATAAAAACTAACCACTAAAATACCACAAGTGGTCGACAGCTCTCTGAAGGGTGCACTCAGTACATACAAAGACCAGGTATAAATAACCAAGGGCTACACCCACCTTCCCCAAGGAGGCGTCCCTCTAAGGGATGCTCTCAGTAACTGAACTAACCAAGGGGCGCATCCATCTAATCCCCAAGGCACTGTCTCTAGAATCTTTTTTTTAACACATACTCCCGAGGGGTACCCACTCGGTGCTATTGGTCAGCAGCCCCATAGTAGAATTTAATATTATTAGGGATTATTTATTACCAGTTATGACTTATGTATAAAGTGATTCTCAAAGTGTGTATACAAGTGGTGAGCCACCAGAGAAAGTCTCTACACCAAGCCTAAGGCTCACAAGAATACATGATATTGGCAAAACAACACATATCATAAAACAAGACAATACCAGCCCATAAATAATTAACATGGCATTATTAGCTCATAACAATTAGCATGGTATTATCAGCTTATAACAATTAACATGGCATTATCAGCTTATTACAATTAACATGGCAACGAAGTACATATACAATCGGGGCACACAACACAGCCAGAGCATGTATCACAACAAGCTAAACCAGGCGTATAATGCTGGCAGTATTTAACCGTTTACCACATGATGTACCAAAACTATCAACCTGAGTACCGCAGACAGTAAAATATATAAAGATTTATATGTCCTCACATGGGCTATAGAAATTACCTTGGAAAATCCGGTATATTCCCCTGCCTCGGTATATCCTATATTATAATACAATAGGGTCACATATATGACAAATATAGGACATGATAGATGCATGCTGGTTATGTGATTATATCACTATATCGACATAAGGCCATGAGTCCAAGCCCGTTTACTACCAGGGTCAGAGTCTAAAGCCCAAATAATACTTATAGATCTCACAGGACCCATTCACAAATCAAACACCCAACAGTCTAATTTCTCGATTAAATATCAAAGGCCCTAACTTATATTATCAAGTTAGCCGTTGGGGCCTAAAACCCAAATCTTGCATTAATCCTTATTTGGGCCTAAAGCCATCTCAAATCAATTACCCTTTATTGGGCCTAAAGCATCGATATCTCTACCTCCAAGACTACATTGGGCCTAAAGCCCATATCAAGAATGGTTATTGGGCCTAAAGCTCATATCATCTCAATCTACAACCCAACCCAATCATGTCCTTGGGCTTAAGGCCCAATCTCAAATGAATCAAAAATATTATATTCAAGGTTATAGAACATTCAATATTGGCATGGGCCCGGTTTCCTAACTCCCGTTCTAAGGTTGTACCCGAGCCTAAGATCATCTGACCTAGAGGTACTATGCACGTCGGACATAATCAGGCCACGTGCCACTCTCTCCTTGCTCACGGTTTCCACTAATCCCGGTTACTCCCGATACATCACATATACTCGTTTAATTATGTTACATGCTTTGTAAGGAAGAATAAACACATAACATCATCGGGATGGTACCGTTAAATGCCGGAGAATATTCCGCCTCCTGGGAACAGCACCCATCTCGTCGAATTTCGGTCACGCCTCGCTGGAACAGCACTCGAGCTCACCGGAGAAATAACACAACACCCAAAAAAACTCCAACAATTCTGTTAAACAAAACGTCTCTCGAATAAACCAACAACATACCAACACGTAGTAAACAAGGACAAGAACAGATTCTATTTGCCGACTTCTTACCAAAGTTGGCGTACATGTACTGCCGAAATGGATTCATGGCCAAATCTCGAACCTCACTGCAGGAACGACACACAGAGCACGAGCTTCACCACGCTGAGCTACTGCTAGAATAATCTCAAGCCGGAACCACCAGATCCGGCCACCACCGCCAGCACGCACTTCCGCCGCCAAGAGCAACAAACCGGCCAACAAGAATAGCCACTCCCCGACACCAAGAGCCAACATATCCAATTATCAACCAAACAAAGAACCTAGAAAACGAAAGGGGAAAGAAAGAAGAGGAAGAGAAAGGGGAGTCAGCGACTTACCAAGTGATGACAGTGCAGGGGCGGCGACGACAACTCCACAGCTCGTCCTTGAGTTCATCACAAGTCGCCCGAGCCTCCAGTTCCTCCTTCCTTTGACGCAGCAGACGGTGGCATCCTCTCAAGCGATGGCCACACGAGCCCAGACTCCTAGCTCTTAGACTCTCGTCGTCGGCGGTGAAGTGTACTGGGAGTGATGGCAGCGGTTAGTTAGGAGTGGGGAAAGAGAAGTTTTGAGAAAGAGATGGATTTGAGAGGAAGAAGGGGCAGTCGTCTCGAGAAGAAAGGAGAGGAAGAAAAGAATCAGGAGAGAGAGAGAGAGAAAAAAAGATGTTTTTATACCCTGGGGTTAGGATTGTTTTCAGCTTGCACTTGAAAAGGCGTCCTTGACCTTAAAACGACGTAGTTTAGTCTCTTTAACTCCCCAGGTCAACGTAACCTTACTTCCATGGCCAAAATGCTGACCTGACTATTTTTTATGTATTGTTACTCCCAAAACGACATAGTTTTGGTCGAAACTACACTCGTTTATGTGTTTTACTCACATACACAAATAAATATTAATCCTGAATAAGAATTAATTCCCACATAAAGTAATAATAAAAGTAATAATACCAATAATAATAACAACATATCTAAGGAAATAAAATACTTTCCTTGACTGTGAATTCCTAGAATTTTTCGTGAAGGCAAAATTGGAAATTAAATTTTTAAAAAATCCGAAAATTCTATAGAAATTAAATAACAAAAATTCGGGGCGTCGCACAGTAATTTCGTGAGTTTGTTTGGATTTTTGGTATCTTCTTTGAATGAACTTAGCCGAAGTGCGAATACCGTGCATGCACATTTTGTCTATGGTTGCTGGATTTTAAGTGAGACCGTCTGTGACTCCTTCAGTTACATCTAGGAATATGCATAGAATGATGGTTTTTTGGGACGCAGATGATTCGCCTATCCCGAGAATCTTCGAATCAGTTCTCTCCGCTCAAGCTAAGGAAGTTCATATGAGTTATCATAAATTGTAGACCATCGATTCTAAACCGCGGCAATTGATGTGCTCCAAAATTACGCACTTTTTATGATGGTTGTGAATGGCTTTTACTATGTTTTCTATGTCAATTATGTGTATAATCTTTATATTATTATGTGGTTCCATGCATTGTGTCAATTAGTACTGCAATTTTGCTGATTAAGTGTTTTTATCAAGAATAAATCATTTTTATTGAAGAATGGAAGCTTTTTAGCCAAGTTTGGAAACCAGGCCCAATTTAGGAAACTTTTTACAGTGAGCACAGCTGAGTATTTTGGAGATTATAGGAGATCTAGACATCGAAATTGAGTGAAACCAATTGGAGACAAAACTAGACTTCAATAGCTTTCCATGGATATAAAATTAATAATTTTTGGATGTGTCTACAAAGAGCAGTAATTATTTCAATCCAGCCTAGGATGCAGATTTTTCTGTGCTGACCCAGGCCCAGTGTTTTGACGATATCTTGTACTATAGAAGTCCAATTGAGGACAGTCTTATATGTGCAAAAATCTGAGAGAATTATATAGAACTTTTTAGAATAGCCCAACACTCATTTCGAACGTCTTCTAGGCACAAAGGGACGTGAAATTTTCAAGTCAGAAAACAGGCAAAAGTCCAACTTTGAGTGCATGTCAAGGATTCAATTACCATTCAAACATGGAGAGCCCAAACCGACTTCAAGCTCTAAAACCAGTATAAAAGGACCCCTTGAGGCGTCATATTCAGGAGGCAGAAATTAGAGGGCGAAGCTCTACCGAATTGTTTAGGTTTTAGGTTACACACGCTAGTAGGGTTAGGGTTTCTACTCTTTTTGATCCTCTAGGTGGTGTCGAATTCCTCATCCAATTTCAAAGGTTATTCTCCACAACAAATTCAAAGTTTTTCCAGCAAGATTTGAAGGTTTAAAGTCACAAAATCATCAGTCCATGTCACATCGCCAAGGAAGAGCACAAGTTGATGCCACAGAAAACCAACCAAATCGGGCTAGCCGACTTCACTACTCCTTCCTTTACTCGATTTTCTTTCTGTTAAATTGTTTACTTGATGAATTATTGTGAGATATTGATTGATTGCTATTTTATTATGAGGAACTAATTCCTTAATCTAGGATTATGGATGCAGCCAATTACTTTTATGGTTTTTTTTATTAATTGATTGAGTTTATTGAATTAATTGTGTTGATTATTCAATCTATGTATGCCGAATTTATTATCTACTTTGGATTGATTCTTATTGATTTCAAGATTGCGAGAGCTGCGTGATTTCTATGATGATACCTAGAAGAACATAGATTGATTGATGCTAAACATGCGAGAGCTGATAGTTTCTTAGGGCTTTTATTGATTGTTTTGTGCTTAATGAATTTAGTATGGATGCTAGACTATGCGAGAGCTAGGTAGTAATCTTTGCTGAATAATTGATTCAACATGCGAGAGCTAAGAATTAAGACATTAGAAACAATTTCCCACTGTGAGGACCCGACCAAAATTAGATTTAATCCCTACATTAAAAGAGTCGCAACCCCAATTTTACTAAGGATAAAATTCAGGGAAAAACCTTGACTTTCATAACCCGTAGCAACCAGTCATAGCTAACCAAAGATGTAGGATTCGGGGGTTCGTCATAGATGGGAAAGTGTTAAGCACCCATCCCTGTTGGGGCAAAATCATGTGCAATTAAAGATCCATGTATACCTTTTGCACAAACAACACAATAACAGAAACAAAAACAGAAATAAAAGCAAAACAGAAAATAAACACATAATTGAGCTTGAGATTCCACCACTAGAATCCGCCTACGTACTCCAGGGACCGGATTCAAAGCTCGCGTAGTTCTTACATGGCATCACACAAAACACTCAACACATCAAACGACGTAGCAGTATCACAACAACATCAACATTACCACAACAATATTGACGTCGAAGCCACAACATTAACATCACAACCACAACATCAGCATCGCGACAATATCGCAACAACACAACAAACTCACAAGCTAGCGTAATACGGCAACACTACCAGAGCAAAGCTAGATAGCACCTCCTAATCAATCCAAGCCACCAAGATCAGAAATCAAATCAACCAATTAGGGTTTCAACAATCACCTCTATCACCTCAAACGAAAACAAAGTCGTTAAGCAACAATAGAGTAATAATCACTAGGAGTCTTGATAACGTCACAAGCAATTAAATCACTTGATAAGTACACAAAATCCCTAAAATAGAGAAGAGAGAAATCACATCCATCTTGCAATGAAAACCAAGGTTAAAGAAAACCTCAAATTTTATTATCAAAATATCAAATATCAATGTGTGTGAAATAAACAAGCCTAGGAGCCTATTTATAGAGCTCCAAAGTCGGCACCCTAAACTCCTAAGACAAATCGAATTTGTCTTCTACCCAAAGGCCAATTCGTCTACACTCTCCTATTTGGACTAGGTTTTGACTTTTTAATCCAACAATATATTGGACTAATTAAAACCCAACAAAAGTAAATCCAACTAAATAAACTAAATCTCATAATTGTTTAAGACCCAAATAGCAATAAAACCCAAACAATAGTAATGCCTTGCCGAAATTTATTATTGTTTTATATTAAATAAAATCGGCAACTTATATATAAAATAAAAGGGATATATCGACATGGGGTCCACATGCTCCAGTCGACTAGGCTTCGTCTCCAATGATAGAAACACATGTTGGTTTCTTCTTGTACTCCTCTCCAAGCTTGATCATCTTGTCTTCTTGCAATTCTTGATTAACCCTAGCTTGAACAAAGTGCAGCATGTGATTCTTGATCATCTTCAATCGAGCCCTTGTAATTGGTCCTTGAGGCAAGCTAATGGTGCAATCTTCATCTTCAGTACCACTTGGTGCTTGCTTGCTTGTATCATTCCCTCCCTCTTCAAAAGGATTTGCCCTTGAATATGTACCTGCACTGTCAAAGGGAAAAAGATCAGCAACATTAAAAGTAGCACTCACTGCATACTCACCAGGCAGATCTATCTTATAATCATTGTCATTGATGCGCTCCAACACTTGAAAAGGACCATCTCCTCTTGGATCCAACTTAGATTTCCTTTGCTTAGGAAACCTCTCCTTCCTAAAGTACACCCAAACCCAATCTCCAGGCTCAAACCTAACAAGCTTGCGCCCTCGATTAGCTCTTTGCGCCACCTTAGTGTTCTTCTCCTCAATGTGCTTGCAAGCCTTCTCATAAATAGTTTTAACCAACTTAGCTCATTGATGTCCATCTATATTAACAATCTCATTCAAAGGTAAAGACAACAAATCCAAAGGGGTTAGTAGATTAAAACCATACACAATCTCAAATGGAGAATAACTTGTAGAAGAATGGATGCTCCTATTATAAGCAAACTCAATTAATGGCAAATAATCTTCCCAAGTTTTCAAATTCTTGCCCACAACAGCACGCAATAAATATCCTAAAGTTCTATTAACCACTTCAGTTTGGCCTTCAGTTTGAGGGTGACAAGCAGTAGAAAACAATAACTTGGTCCCTAATTTACTCCATAAAACACGCCATAAGTGACTTAAGAATTTAGTATCTCTATCAAAAACAATTGTCCTAGGAATGCCATGCAAGCGAACTACATCCCTATAGAACAAATCAGCAATATGTGTAGCAACATCAGTTTTATAACAAGCAATAAAATGAGCCATTTTACTAAATCTATCAACAACAACAAAGATGCTATCACGACCTTTCCTTGTCCTAGGCAATCCAATCACAAAACCATAGAAATATCAGTCCAAGGATTGTCAGGAACAGGTAAAGGATTGTACAATCCATGAGGTTGCATCTTAAACTTAGCGTGTCGACATGTAACACAGCCATTACAAACCTGCTCAACATTCTTCTTCACATTAGGCCAATAAAAGTGTTCTTGCAGAATGTCAAGGGTTTTAGCAGTACCAAAGTGACCTATCAAGCCACCATCATGAGATTCCCAAACCAAAAACTCACGCATAGAACAAGTAGGAATACAAAGTTTATTATCACGAAATAAATATCCATCTTCTCTATAAAACTTTTGAAATCCAGAATGTTCACATGTATTATACACATTAGCAAAGTCAGGATCAGATTTATACAATTCCTTGATATACTCAAATCCAATCAACTTAGAACTAAGAGAAGAGATTTGAGCAAACCTCCTAGATAATGCATTAATATTCACATTATCCTTACCTTGCTTATAGTGCACCACTTAAAGGAATGTCTCAATGAATTCCAGTGAAACGCCCTTAACCCAAAAATAACCAATTTAATTCATTATAACATGTGAAATGGCCAAACTGCCCTTCAATACGATATAAACAAGATAATCAACACTCAATTAAGCAATATATTATACAATACATTATAAATAATCGAGTATACAGCGGAAGATAAAATATATAAAACGTGTATGCAGTGAACTCTATGGATCCGACCCGAGGAGAGGATAATGCTGCCACCTGCTGATATGCACCACTGCTCAATGAGCAGTTAACCTAAAAAAGACTGTGAGGGGGTGAGACCAACCACTGTCTCACCGCAAACAAATAAACCATATATACAACTACAAATCAACCACAAATACACCGGCATTCAATAGTAGCAACCACAGTGCACAAACAAATCACAAAGTCATCAACAGACTTTAAACCTGCACTTGTCTTGTCTTTAATCATCTTATAGTTATACTTTATCATTATTAGGATTTAACATTTTATTAGGGTCCACTACTGTATGCGTCGAGCTCGATCCCGTCTCATGAGACAACCAGGGCTAAAGCCCAAATATAATCAGGGCAAAGCCCAATACAATCACTGAGAGAGAGACAGACAGAGAGAAAGAGGGAGGTAAAAAGGGGGAGATAGAAAGAGGGAGGTAGAACCGATCATCACAGGCCCATATGCTAAACCGCATATACCATGCAATCCCGAGGGGTATCACTTTCTGCTCGAACCAACCGGTCAACAGCCCCACAGTAGTATATTTTTATTGCACATTATTCTCAGTTATACTTAATGAGTTATTTGTGCCATACTTTATGATTGTCCAGGGTTGTGTGGTTTTAACATTTTATTCTCAAGTCGGGTCATCGGCCCACAAATCACCACACGAACCCCAAAAATCATATCAAATGTTATATCTCATAACAAATAAAATCATGCCCAAATGACATATCATATCACACCGGCACACAATTCACATAATCAGGCATACCGCATCAAAGGCATCATCATCAAGATACAAAATGCAAGTAAGATCATCAGCACATCAGACATACAAGCATACAGCATTCAATGAAAAACAGATATTACCACTTTATATAAATCATGTCAATTAACCGAGTATTGTAGGCAGTAATGCATACAAAGGTTTATATGTCCTCACCTGGGCCATATTAATTGTCTTGGAAGCCGAAGCCTCGTTCCGCCTCAACATATCCTATATTAGAACCAAGATATGACCATACATAAGGTCCACATAAAAATATGACAAAAGTACGCTAAAACGTGTTTATTCCGATATATCATTTTGAGTCCTTAAGCCCAATCATTATCCTCAATTCCTTATTAGGTTTAAGCCCATATCAATTATAATTATCGAGTTTATTTATCCATTGGGCCTACAGCCCAAATCATGCATTTAATCCATGTTTGGGCCTAAAGCCCGTCTTAAAGAAATAATACTATTTATTGGGCCTAAAGCCCATTCCATATCCATGAACCACACATAAAGAAGTTAATGGGTCTGGCCCGATCCGTCATGAAAATCATATCACTTAGTGAACCCAAGACCAACCTTTCCGGTCTTATAGTTCTATCCGCGCTGGTGGAATTCCGGCCACGCGTCTCTCAATGTGTCACACTCGGTTTCCACTAAGTCTCTTTTGAAATTAATAGTGCATATGCCCGACAAACAAAGCTGACTATGTACAAAACATAACCGAGACTAAAACCGGAAAATACCGTGTTTAGCCGAAGAAGGAAAAACATCCTGTCGAACAGCTCCCGAGCCTCGCCGGATTTCGGTCAACTTCGCCGGAGAATTCACCAAACTCGAAGAAAAAGAACCATTATAGTTCTGCCCCGGTCCAAAAACACATCCAACAACATTCAATTCAACTTTGCAACGTTACAGAAACATCAAAGCAAATCCCTCAACCAAAAATGAACAATTATAGAAAGGAGATGAGGGATTGATCCCATATCGAATACCGAATCCCCACTGTCCGATTTGGACTGCAGAACCAAAGTCCAAAAACAAACCACACAAATCTGCCACAGCCTGAAAACATCGAATTCAACAACACCATATCCGCAAGCATCAAACGAAATTGGAAAAAGCAAAATGAGTCACCAGAAAGTTTACCGAAACAACCTGTCCAACTCGAATCAGCAGCAATTCCGAGTCCACCGTAACTCACACCTGCACCTTGCTGTCCGGAGTATACCTAGCAACCAACGCAGACTACTGTGCGAGAACAACCCTGCAACAACCACCCCAATCAACCGAGCACCACCATCATAACAACACACCACCGCCACCACCGCGACCCGACCATCGACCAACACACGACCTGCCAAACACCCAGACACCAGCCACATAAAACAAAACCCAAACGGGTTAGAACCCAGAATTGCAACAGTGAGAAGCAACGAAGAAACAGAAGGACGGGTCCGTGACTTACCCGACTAGTGCCGACGAAGCCAGCACGAGCACCACAACCCGATACCTGGTGGTGGCGGCATTCTTGCGTGGGAGAGAGAAGAATCCATGGCGGCGAAGAGCTGCAGCGACGACGGCCTCACAAGAGGAATGGAAGAGGAACTCAGCGAAAAGAAAAGAGAAGAAGAAAAGAAGAAAGAAGAATAAAAGAAAAGGAAAGTGAGAGAAGCCGTTGAGCCACAATTTGGGGAAAGAAATCCGGGCTCAATCGTGGGAGAGAAGGGAGAGAAATTCGGGAAGAAGATGGACTGCGGGCAGAAGAAAAGAGAGAGAAAAAGAAAGGAGAAAGGGAGAAAAAGGAAAGGGTTAGGGTTGGCCGGCCTAGACCAAAACGACGTCGTTTTGGTCTCAGGCGCGGTCAACTCTTCCCTGGTCAACGCGCGCATAGGATTAGGTTTTATTATTTTTTTTAGTTTCTTTTTCTTCAACTTAAACGACGTAGTTTTAATTAGACTACGTTAAACCCCGCATTTCTTCACCGAAACACGATCAAACTCTATGGAATCGAACATGATATGATCCAAACTAAATTTAACATTTTCCAAGAATATAAATTAATTTCCTTGTCCAAAACTCGAAAATTCTTCGGGGGTAAAATTGGAAATAAAATTTTAAAAATTTTGAAAGTTCATAGAAAATAAATACCAAAAATTCGGGGCGTTACAATTCTACCCCACTTAGCAAAATTTCATCCTCGAAATTTACATGGTAAGTCAAGCCACCAAGTGGTTAACTGACACAAACAAATATTATCCGGTATCAATGTACCGTTGGTCGAAACAACCAAGTAGAACCATCATGACCATCAATCACATTTCCCAACAAGAACTCCGATATACTAAAACAATCATCGACTTAAATCAAACATGATCCGTAGAGCATAAGATCAAAGCATTAACCCAATAGTCTTATCTAATCATGACCCACATTAATAATATCAAATTCTGAAATCCGTTTCATTATCATCAATTTTACTTTCCTCAAACAAATATACCCAAAACTTTTGGCCCTTTAAGCATACCCTCAAGTATTAGAACTCAAAAGTTGTTACTAAGTAACAAGATCATCATTCGTATTTCGAAAACCTCAGGTAATTTCCAGAATTTGGATTCCTCAAGACCCAAACAACCTTTCATAACTCATACTTATGAATATATCCCTCAAACCATAATTACCACGATCATCAGAATGCTTTTGATAAAGAACCTAAATATTACAAGTTCATTCCAACACTTACCACATCATACTCCAGACATTTAACTCACATCGCCTAAGACAAGCTCACAAATCTAGCCTTATGACCCAAACATTATCAATATCAACATTTAACTCGTGAACCTAAACCTCAACAAGAGTAGTATAAACAAAACTCCCAATTACATCACCGTTAAAAGTCAAACCTCAATATGAACACACTATCGGTATCCTCAACCCGCATATAAGTGATAACTTCAACAAGAATTCATGATCAAAACTCTTTAATCACAAACACCATCAATACCTCAAATCTCGACCAAGTTAAATACCTTAAGTATCATTGAAAGACATTTCCCCATATATGCCATTGGGTCAACCTCAAATTAATTCAAGAAATTATCAGCTCGAACTCCGAACAAGATTAAATCCGCATTGTAATTTCACAAGTAAATTCAAATCCTCGAGCTCAAGTAATCAGACCATAAATAACATGATCACCAAAATCATAAGAATCATATCCACAAGAATCGTATTAGATCATCTCTTGACAGATGTAACATCCAAAGCAAACCGATGGTTCTAACCTATATTGGCCAGTTCCATTTCTGGAACTACCAGACATGTTACCGTAGGAAAACACCTTCCAGCAACAACACAGGAGAAGCAACAACGGCTTACTCACACAGACAAGAAACGTAAGCAAAGAGTCAAAAGTCTACACCGACTCTGACAAAACAGTGGATATTCTACAAAACAAACCCTGCAACAGACTAAGCTGTAAAGGTAAGCATATCATTTCAACAACAATGCCGGGTCACTCCGACCCTCAGCAGGTGCGTGTCCTCCACCGGATCCATAGAAAGACTCACTATATGAAAGCATATGACAATGCAACAACCGACTAAAAAGGAGCATACATATGCACATAAGATCACAAAAAACATCAACACAATCCCAAAAGATCTATAACCTGCTCCGCTACCAACTGAAACGCCCGTATCCCAAAAATAACCAATTTAATTCAATATAACATGTGAAATGACCAAACTGCCTTTCTACCCCGAGATACGATATAAACAAGATAATCAACACTCAAATATGCAATATATTATACAATACATTATAAATAATCGAGTACGTAACGGAAGACAAAATATATAAAACGTGTATGCAGTGAACTCTATGGATCCGACCCGAGGAGAGGATAACGCTGCCACCTGCTGATATGCACCACTGCTCAATGAGCAGTTAACCTGAAAAAGACTGTGAGGGGGTGAGACCAACCACTGTCTCACCGCAAACAAATAAACCATATATACAACTACAAATCAACCACAAATACACCGGCATCCAATAGAAGCAACCACAGTGCACAAACAAATCACAAAGTCATCAACAGACTTTAAACCTACACTTGTCTTGTCTTTAATCATCTTATAGTTATACTTTATCATTATTAGGATTTAACATTTTATTAGGGCCCACTACTGTATGCGTCGAGCTCGATCCCATCTCATGAGACAACTAGGGCTAAAGCCCAAATATAATCAGGGCAAGGCCCAATACAATCACTGAGAGAGAGACAGACAGTGAGAAAGAGGGAGGTAGAAAGAGGGAGAAAGAAAGAGGGAGGTAGAACCGGTCATCACAGGCCCATATGCTAAACCGCATATACCATGCAATCCCGAGGGGTATCACTTTCCGCTCGAACCAACCGGTCAACATCCCCACAGTAGTATATTTTTATTGCACATTATTCTCAGTTATACTTAATAAGTTATTTGTGCCATACTTTATGATTGTCCAGAGTTGTGTGGTTTTAACATTTTATTCTCAAGTCCGGGCCACCGACCCACAAATCACCACACGAACCTCAAAAATCATATCACATGTTATATCTCATATCAAATAAAATCATGCCCAACTGACATATCATATCACACCGGCACACAATTCACATAATCAAGCATACCGCATCAAAGGCATCATCATCAAGATACAAAATGCAAGTAAGATCATCAGCACAACAGGCATACAAGCATACAGCATTCAATGACAAACAGATATTACCACTTTATATAAACCATGTCAATTAACCGAGTATTGTAGGCAAGAATGCATACAAAGGTTTATATGTCCTCACCTGGGCCATAATAATTGTCTTGGAAGCCGAAGCCTCGTTCCGCCTCAACATATCCTATATTAGAACCAAGATACGACCATACATAAGGTCCACATAAAAATATGACAAAAGTACGCTAAAACGTGCTTATTCCGACATATCATTTTGAGTCCTTAAGCCTAATCATTATCCTCAATTCCTTATTAGGTTTAAGCCCATATCAATTATAATTATCGAGTTTATTTATCCATTGGGCCTACAACCCAAATCATGCATTTAATCCCTGTTTGGGTCTAAAGCCCGTCTTAAAGAAATAATACTATTTATTGGGCCTAAAGCCCATTCCATCCCCATGAACCACACATAAAGAAGTTAATGGGCCTGACCCGATCCGTCATGAAAACCATATCACTTAGTAAACCCAAGACCAACCTTTTCGGTCCTACAGTTCTATCTGCGTCGGTGGAATTCCGGCCATGTATCTCTCAATGTGTCACACTCGGTTTCCACTAAGTCTCTTTTGAAATTAATAGTTCATATGCCCGACAAACATAGCTGACTATGTACAAAACATAACCGAGACTAAAACCGGAAAATACCGTGTTTAGCCGAAGAAGGAAAAACATCCTGTCGAACAGCTCCCGAGCCTCGCCGGATTCCGGTTAACTTCGCCGGAGAATTCACCAAACTCGAAGAAAAAGAACCATTATAGTTCTGCCCTGGTCCAAAAACACATCCAACAACATTCAATTCAACTTTGCAACGTTACAGAAACATCAAAGCAAATCCCTCAACCAAAAATGAACAATTATAGAAAGGAGATGAGGGATTGATCCCATACCGAATACCGAATTCCCACTGTCCGATTTGGACTGCAGAACCAAAGTCCAAAAACAAACCACACAAATCTGCCACAGCCTGAAAACATCAAAATCAACAACACCATATCCGCAGGCATCAAATGAAATTGGAAAAAAGGAAAAGGAGTCACCGGAAAGCTTACCGAAACAACCTGTCCAACTCGAATCGGCAGCAATTATGAGTCCACCGCAACTCGCACCTGCACCTTGCTGTCCGGAGTATACCTAGCAACCAACGCAGACTACTGTGCGAGAACAGCCCCGCAACAGCCACCCCAATCAACCGAGCACCACCATCAAAACAACACACCACCGCCACCACCGCGACCCGACCATCGACCAACACACGACCCGCCAAACACCCAAACACCAGCCACACTAAACAAAACCCAAACAGGTTAGAACCCACAATCACAACAGTGAGAAGCAAAGAAGAAACAGAAGGACGAGTCGGTGACTTACCCGACTAGTGTCGACGAAGGCAGCACGAGCACGACAACCCGATACCTGGTGGCGGTGACATTCTTGCGTGGGAGAGAGAGAATCCATGGCGGCGAAGAGCTGCAACGACGACGGCCTCACAAGAGGAATGGAAGAGGAACTCAACGAAAAGAAAAGAGAAGAAGAAAAGAAGAAAGAAGAATAAAAGGAAAGGAAAGTGAGAGAAGTCATTGAGCCACGATTTGGGGAAAGAAATCCGGGCTCAATTGTGGGAGAGAAGGGAGAGAAATTCGGAAAGAAGATGGGCTGCAGGCAGAAGAAAAGAGAAAGAAAAAGAAAAGAGAAAGAGAGAAAAGAAAGAGGAAAGGGTTAGGGTTGGCCGGCCTAGACCAAAACGACGTCATTTTGGTCTCAGGCGCGGTCAACTCTTCCCTGGTCAACGAGCGCATAGGATTAGGTTTTATTATTATTTTTAGTTTCTTTTCCTTCAACTTAAACGACGTAGTTTTAATTAGACTACGTTAAACCCCGCATTTCTTCACCGAAACACGATCAAAGTCTACGGAATCGAACATGATATGATCCAAACTAAATTTAACATTTTCCAGGAATATAAATTAATTTCCTTGTCCAAAACTCGAAAATTCTTTGAGGGTAAAATTAGAAATAAAATTTTAAAAATTTCGAAAATCCATAGAAAATAAATACCAAAAATTCGGGGCGTTACATCCAGCCACTTAGCATGCCTCTTGTTTAGCTTGCCTTGCCCTTTTAAATACTTCAAACTTTCATGATGAGTGTGGATCACGATTTCCTTGGGCCACAGATAATGCTGCCATGTTTGCAGTGCTCTCACCAATGCATAAAGCTTCTTGTTGTATGTAGAGTAATTGAGTTGAGCTCCTTTCAATTTCTCACTGAAATAAGCAATAGGTTTCTTTTCCTGCAAAAGAACAGCACCTATACCTATACCAGAGGCATCACACTCAATCTCAAAAGTAGAATCAAAGTTAGGCAATTTAAAAATAGGAGCAGAACACAATTTTTCCTTCAATGTTTCAAAAGCCTGTGCTTGCGCCTGTCCCCACTTAAATCCAACTTTCTTTTTCATAATATCATTCAATGGAGCAGGAATGGTACTAAAATCCTTCACAAACCTCCTATAAAAACTAGTAAGTCCATGAAAAGATCTTACCTCAGAGATAGAAGTAGGAGTCGGCCACTCCTGAATCGCCCTCACCTTCTCTTGATCAACTTCTATCCCATTAGTACTTACAACATAACCAAGAAAAACAACATGATCCATGTAGAATATACACTTCTTAAGCTTAGCAAATAATTTCTCAGCCCTAAGTGCTTCCAATACAAGCTTAAGATGCTCCATATGTCATCAACATTCTTGTTATAGATCAGAATATCATCAAAATACACAACAACAAATTTTCCAATGAAATACCGCAAGACATGATTCATTAAACGCATAAAAGTACTAGGTGCATTAGTCAATCCAAAAGGCATAACAAACCACTCATATAATCCATACTTTGTCTTAAATGCAGTTTTCCATTCATCTCCAATTTTCATGCGAATTTGATGATATCCACTCATGAGATCAATCTTGGTAAATATGCATGCACCTTGTAACTCATCAAGCATATCATCTAAACTAGGAATAGGATGGCGATACTTTACCGTTATTTTATTAACGGCGTGACAATCAACACACATGCGCCATGTTCCCTCCTTCTTCGGCACTAGAATCACAGGTACAACACAAGGAGAGAGGCTTTCATGAATCAGCCCCTTAGAAAGTAAGTCCTCTACTTGCTTTTGGATCTCCTTTGTCTCCTCCAGGTTAGCTCTATATGCTAGTCGTTTTGGAATTTGAACACCACGAATGAAGTCAATTTGATGCTCAATGCCCCTAAGTGGCGGCAAGTCCCTCGGTAATTCCTCCGAAAAGACATCACTAAAATCCTGCAAAAGAGAAACACCACAACTAGGCAAATTTTGATCAAGGTCAGTGTTGTTAAAATAAGTATCCTTGTATAAGATTACCAACACTCCCCTCTTTTCTTTAGAAGCTACCCTTAAATCCCTCATAGTTGCATAGAAATTTTGTTTCTTCCTTCCCTTTGTTTTTCTCTCGGCCTTCAATCCGTTAGCCTACCCATGGCTAGCGGTTTCCAAAGACCTCTACAATTCCATACTAACAAGGACATGGTGTTCTGCTCTTTGATTATAGAACCAAACAACTTTAAACTACCCCTAGACTGGGTTGCTAAGGTACATAAAGACAGGCTGGACATAAGAACTTAATTGAAGTTGCGGGTGGTAGGAAAGCTTACAGGTTTGTAGACCAAATATGTTAACAGAGTTGAGCAGGCTGAGTAACCCCTAGAAGCTATCCCATCTCCGATAAGCCGTTCCAGTGGAATCATTATCGACACTTTAGCTTGTGTTTTCCGTTGGCACGGATTTCAAGAGTGAGGAAAAAAATGTAGTAAGCTTAATTAACTTAGTATTAATCTTTGCCACCCCATCCATATTCTTATTTCAAAGATCTAAGCATAGATGAGATGATTTTGTAACACCAATCTTCCTTCTCACAGTACAACTAAACTTGGCAAAACGGGTATTGATACGACAACCCGACACGAACCCGACACGAAATTAGCAGTTGAAGGTCAGAGATTTTCAACCCGATCAGTTAAAAGGGTTGACCCGACACGACACGAAAAATAGCAGGTCAGGTTGCGGGTTGACCCGCCAACCCCATGAGTATTTGTTTATGACTCGATTATATTTAGGGTATAAATATTTTACTAATTTAATATAAGACTTATTTAATATTTAAGGCCAAAGTAACTAAAATTATCTAAAAATATTTCTATAAATACTTTAAAATATTATTATATTATGATTCTGCAATTTATAATTTTATTTAATATATGAGAAATTATATGCCTATTTGCTTAGAAAAATACAACGACTTGTGCAAAATAGAAAAATTTCAAACTGATTTTTTGGCTTGTTAAACTTAATAGGTACCCCCGAGTCAACTCGAATCTGACACGATAATAAATGAGTTGGACACGGTACAACACAATACGATTATTAAATGACTCAAGTCGGGTTGAAGATTTGGAACCCGTTTACCTGTTCAAACCTACACTACAACACGAATTGCCACTCTCCAATTTCTCTCAAAAGAGAAAAGCAAAAGAAAAAAAAAGAAAAAAGAAAAAGAGAAAAGAAAAAAACAACGCATTCCGCAAGACAGCGAAGCACTCAATTCTTCCATTTACCCAGTGTTTCCTTCCTTCTGTGTTCTGATCTGTGGTTTTCATTTTTCTCTCCATGGCTTCTTCAGGCACCGGAATCCCAATTCCCGCTCCAGGTAAAAATTTTCTATTTCCAAACCTTACTGTCTTGCAACTCTTTCATCTCTGTCATCTCCAATTCCACCACAATCTTCCCGGGATTGTTGCAGAAGCCGTGCAGGTTCTGGTCACTTCTCTGGCCGATGAATCCCCGATCGTTAGACAATCCTCCATGGCTTCTCTCAAAGACATCACCGCACTGTAATTCTCTTTCTCTATCTCCTTCCTGTTCCTGCCATTTTTTTTACTTGTGTAGTTGTAGTTTTGATGGTGATATGCGTGTATACTACATGTGCTGAGCCATTTATTTGTAGGAATCCGCTTTTGGTACTGGAATGTTGCTCGGCGGTTTCTCGTGGGGGCCGTAGAGTAATTCTCCCTTGTTCTTGTGTATTCAAATTAAGCAGCGTTACCCTAGCGCGGTGGATGTGTATGAAGAAGCATTCTTGTGATTTTTCTTTGCAGCGTTTCGGAAACATGGCCGGTATTTTTCAAGTAATGGCGCTGGGAGTTAGAGCATTGGATAAACAAGATGTTGATGCTGCCTTCATGGCTAAGCTCGCTAAAATTGCCACCGCTGAAATGATCTCTTCTAAGGTGCCATTTCAACCTTCAAATTTTCTTCCTCTCGCTTGAGATTTATATTCCATACTTTACATCCCATCATATCATAGGCTTATAAGGCGTGGATGGATATTCTCAGTTTTGTTTGTTTTGTGACTTGCAACTACAAAATTAGCTCTTCTCCATAAAGTATGTGTGGTCCGTGATTGGAATTGTCCTCTTATGACCTTTTTGATTGTTATTTATGTCACGATGCTGCTTTACCGCTTTTATGTGCATAAACTCCAAGCTACCTTCCGTGCATGTTCTGATGTTCAGTGGATGGTTTCCTTGGCATAATATGCTTTATTGGTCTTTCCTATGCAGGAACTAAACGCTGACTGGCAAAGGGCTGCAGCAAGTCTACTTGTTTCAATTGGCTCACATTTACCTGACCTTGTATTCTTCATTTCTTTTCTTCTATTTCTCCATTCCTTTTCTTCAATCTCCCCATTTTCTTGCCATCATCAGTTTGTGATATTCTTCCTTGAATTTCTCTTGTCTACAGTCAAACCAATTCTTTGTTTTGTGGCAGATGATGGAAGAAATTTTTCTTCATTTGTCTGGTTGTAGTTCCACTTTGCCAGCCATGATTCAAATACTTGCGGACTTTGCTTCTGCCAACGGTTAGTAATCTAACGTTTATTACCATATGAATTATAGCTGGGAGCTCCAACTGAACTGTCTATTGTCTTTGTCAAATCACTAAAGCTTTGCTGTTCACCCCAAGACTGAAATGCGTTCTATCACGCGTCTTACCTATTCTTGGTAGCGTGCGAGATGCCCACAGGCCCATATTTGCAAATGGTATAATATTCTTCATTATAGCAAGCGCTTAGTTTTAATTGAATGGATAATATTGGTTTTTGTTTTATTTGAATACTGTCAATATAGTTTTCAAGTTCATTGTTATGTACTTTGATTCAAATGATGGAATTAGTTGAAGTCTAACTTTTGCTCATGTTTACTGTAATGGCATCTATTGGCTTGTGGTTAAATTTGCATGGTAGAGAACTCTGTTGAATTCTGTTGGCACCTTTGCTTGTTATATTTTATCCCTAATAGATAGTCCACGAAACTATTGTCTCTAATGATGTCTGTATTATTTAATTCTTCAACTAAAACCAGGAAGACCTGAAGACTGTTTTGCATTTCTCTGGTATTGATTTGTAAAGTTTTCCTACCGAATTTCTATTTTCTAAAATTTTTCCTATCGCGTTCTCATTCTCACTTCAGCCAAGTGGAGAACAATGAGTTTTTTTAAATCAGAGGATCTGTTAATACTACACCCTTTTTCACTCTTTGTGATGGAATATAACTTTTCTAGCAGATAACCTTTGTCAGTAGAAGAATTCAGGGGACATGTGTGAGTTCCGTACTTGACCAGACTGGTTTAGTTTGATGGAGATTGTTCTGCATCTTGTATTAAATAAATGCTCATGACATTGTGTTCATACATGCATCATTTGCTTTCCATTCTGGGAATTTTCACCTCCAGAATGTTTTTTCTGTTTTGCACTTACCTTCTTAATCTTAAGAACAATTTGTCATATGAGCATGATATTTTAAATTGTTTGGTAGCATTTAGGTGTTGGTCTCACGCTGCCTGGCAGTACGGTATTGACTTCCCTTCACATTCCCTTCTGGATGCCGATGTCATGTAAGATGGAAATCCTAAATTCTGTTACCTTACACAAGTAGCATGGTCTCTGATAACCTGCCATTTAGTGCAGGTCATTTCTAAATTCTGCTTTTGATCTTTTGTTGAGAGTTTGGGCGACTTCAAGGGATCTTAAGGTTTGCCAGATTATTCACCTCCTCTTGCCCTCATGTTTCTGTTTCTTTTACATTGTTTTGCCTTTCTTTGTCACTATAATTAAATGTCGGTTGGCATTTACATCGTCTTTGCTCTTGTATTGGCTCTTCTTTGACATATTGGCTTATTGTCTTTTGAATACAGCATATTTTCACAGAATAAGCAGTTCTTTGAAACAGAAATAGTGTGTACCTATATCTGAGTTCGAGATCAAGGCTTAACTTTTTTTGTTTTAGCATGCAGTTTTTGATCTCTTATCAGCAATAATTTGTCTGTAGTATAAGCTAGCATGTGATTCTTGCTTGTCCTTAATTGATTGCTGTTGATCTTTTCATGTGCTAAACGGTGTATGATGGCATCCTTTATATGCATGCCTGATTCCTGGGTTTTAGTTACGTTTTGTCATGCTGTATAACTATGCAAATATCTTTATGCACTCCTTTCCTGATTGCTTAGTTATGCTTGATTTCTCTGTGACAGGTTCGGACATCTTCTATTGAAGCATTAGGCCAGATGGTTGGTCTTGTCTCACGGACACAACTAAAGGCAGCTTTACCAAGACTAGTCCCTGCTATATTGGAACTGTAAGGTTTTTAACTTTCTAAAATGATTGTACAGTATTTTTCTTGTCTTTTTCTACGTTGTGTCCAAATATATTTTGGATCGCTAGTATTTACTTTATTGTTTCACAAAAGTCTAAATATCATGTAACACTTATATTCTTCACTAATCAGGTATAAAAAAGATCAAGATATTGCTCTCCTTGCCACCTGTAGCCTTTTTAATGTCTTAGAGGCCTCATTACTGTCAGAAACTGGTCCACCGCTGCTTGATTTTGAGGTAATGCACGGATTACTAGGTTCTTTGATTCTTGTTGTTATCAACACTCACTCCTCCATTCCCTCAATTTTCTTTTCTATTCTCTGTTGTATGATGGATATTTGATCATTAATTTCCAGAAGTCGACGAGAGGATGCTTGACTTCATCCCCTTATATTTCTTTGCGACAATGCTTAGTTGAGTGGCATTCATTTATTGGTATCATCCTTTTTTTTTTTCATTACGAATAAAGGGGGCCTTTTTCTGGTTTAGTGTTTGCTAATGTGGTGTCTTCAGAAGGACAACAAGCTATAGTTTTGGACTTACCCTCTAGCATTTTTCATGAAGCAGCTGCAAACCTTCAATCTATGCTTGTTCTTTCATGCCAAGCGCTTGAATGCCATGCTTTTGTACTATGATTGTGTACTCTTATATCAAGGTGCTTAAGATTTTGGTAAGCGGCTTGTGAATAATGCATTCTGGGGGTAATAAAACAGCGAATACTACTTCATGCAGGATCTCACAGTTATCTTATCAACACTTCTCCCAGTAGTTTGCTTCAACAATGACATCAAGGAGAAATCAGACTTTTCAGTGGGGCTGAAGGTGTTCATTTATTCAACATTCCAGACATCTCTGTAGACTCAGGTTCTTCTGCTTTCCATGAGAGTTCATTTCTCATGACACGTCTGTTGTTTTGTATTTTTCATTTTGCAGACCTATAATGAAGTCCAGCGCTGCTTTCTAACTGTTGGCTCAGTGTACCCTGATGATCTGTTTACATTTCTCCTGAACGTGAGTGGTTTCCTGGCTAAATCTTTCATTGAAGATTCAATTGTTATAGAACTAGTAGTAAGATATCAGTGCTGGATTTTCCTTTCTTCATAAAAGTGAATCTTCTTGGAGTTTTATTTCTGCAAGTTTTGAAGGCTGACTATGCTTGTATTTCTTTTATTTTGCATACTGTGCCACCAGAAATCTCGCTTGAAGGAAGAATCTTTGACTTTTGGCGCACTATGTGTTCTAAAACATCTTTTGCCAAGGTCTTTTCTGCTTCTTTAATTCAGATTCTTGCCTTACATTCATTTTTCTCAACCTGCTTGTATTTTCATTTGAAGGTCGTCTGAAGCTTGGCATAGTAAAAGGGCTTTTCTTGTTGAAGCTGTCAAGTCCTTGCTAGATGAGCAAAATTTAGGAGTTAGAATAGCTCTATCTGAGGTAAGCTCTTATAGATGAATGCCTGCCACAGATCTTAAACTTCTTATAACGCTAGACTGTAAGTTCCTAATTTTGTAATTATGTTCCTCTGGTTGTAGTTGATTGTAGTAATGGCCTCCCACTGCTATTTTGTCGGTTCATCTGGAGAGCTATTTGTTGAGTACCTTGTGCGCAATTGTGCACTACCAGATCAGGATAGACATGAACCTGAGAATTCCAAGGTTTGGCTTTCTGCCAATTTTACTTGTACTTTTGAAGTAAAAGAGATTGAAGGTACCTGACTTATTATTAAGTTTTGGACATTAGCTAAACTGTTCCATAAGAAGAAACCAGGTGAACTTGATGATGTAGCAAATTTCCTAGGTCTTGCAACATATACATTTTGATTCACTACTATGTTGAATCTATTACTTTTGTTTTTGAGGTTACTCGTCAGGTTTTCTTCCCTCTTTGAGAGAAAAGGTCAGGGTTGAAAAGACATGATTGAGGATGTCTTACAATTTGAAAAATTCTTCTAATTTAGTACATTGTATATATTACGGTGATTGGTATGCCATGCTTTCTTGAAGATTGGTGCCTTTTGTCCCATCAAGCTAAGAGCTGTGTGTGAGAAAGGTCTTCTTCTGCTTACTATCACGCTTCCTGAAATGGAGGTATAGAATTTCTTTTCTTATTCATTAACTCTTGTTGTAAATTCCCTTTCTATTACATAATGGCAGGTCTATTGGGGGTTGGGGACTGGGTTTTGCTGGCTGTACATGGCTTGGTTTCTTAAAATGCGGAAGGTCTCAGAAGTTTATCCATCATTAATTTCTTGTTGTTCTGCAGCATATCCTGTGGCCTTTTTTGCTGAAGATGATAATGCCATGTGCATATACTGGCTCAGCTGCAACGGTAGGAGTTTTCACTAGCTTAGTTTCTAGTAGGTAGCATTACAGAGTATTGATAAAATGTGTTAGGCCTGCTTGATTAGTTCTTATGGTGCATTTAATGTTCGTGTTCTCATGGTCTAGTTTGTCATGCCTAGAGTGGTTTTTGGTGAATGATTGAATCTGTTCATGTATATTTTGTTGGTGTCTTGGAATTTCTACATTTTTTTCTAGTTTTTGTTGCATATATTTTTCTCTCACAGGTTTGCAGATGTATTGCCGAATTGTTGAGACATCGTTCTTCTAGCATCAATAATATGCTCGGAGAGTGCAAAGCTCGTACTGATATTCCACGTCCAGAGGTAGGTTCTTACAAATATTTGTTACATGATTGATTATTTATTGTTGTTGCCTACCTTTTTGACATCAAATGTCAACCACCTATTTGGGTATGCCTCTGTTCAGGAACTTTTGGCCCGGCTTTTGGTTCTTTTGCATGATCCACTGGCAAGGGAGCAGCTGGCAACTCAGATATTGTCTGTAAGAATTCGTTTTCTTCATTCTTGTAGACTATTATGTTGTACTAGTTAATCCAAAAAGTAATATTACCAATACTGGCCTGCAACTTGCAGTTTCAAAACTCTGCGTAAATAGTTTCTCTGAATTGTACAGGTTTAGGACTGGTTAGTTTCTTCCTAAATTTGAAGAAAAGGCTGCTGATTTATTTACTATGCAGTTTCATTTTGTGCTTTGTTTTGAAAATTTTCTTTGCAAAGTAATCCTGAGGGTATAGGTGTGGTTGTGGTGAAAAGCTATAATGGTTAGGCTAGAAAGAGTTTCTAATTGGATATGCCTGAATGTAGGTACATCTGTACCTCTTCTGCTTTGCATCTGCAGGTTCTTTGCTATTTGGCCCCTCTATACCCAAAGAATATCTACTTGTTTTGGCAAGATGAGGTACGCCATTGTCCTGTTATTATGGCGTTGGTAATGAAAGCTACATTATGTGACTGCCACTGAATATATGAAGCTTTTGGTGCTTTACTTTTCTTTTTGGTTTATACAAAGTCTTTGTATGAAAAGATTCAGTATTATTGAAGACAAAGTCTTTGTATGAAAAAATTCAGTATTATTGAAGAACAGGAGTTGGATATTTCAAATTGTGGTAAAAGTGGGGATACCACTTTTTTTTGGATGGGATTTACAGTATGCGATCATTGACATCCTGCGTCCCCAACTAATATCTATCTGATGCTATACTTTCTAGTGCTTTCTGTGTGTGAATTGTTGAATTGGCATAATGTTTTCCAAATGAAGCAACAAGTTGATTAATAGGTTAAATGCGAATGAAGCAACAAGTTGATTAATGGGTTAATCATTGTGGACTGATGCCTAAATTGCGGGAGAACTTTGGTTTTGCAAATGGAACCTAATTGATTCTGGTCTCTGGTAAGTTCTAGATTCCCAAGATGAAGGCATATGTTAGTGATACAGAAGACCTGAAGCTGGATCCTTCATACCAAGATACATGGGATGACATGATAATCAGTGTAAGAATTCTTTCCTATATCTTAATTCATCAAAATATTCTGGTTTTCCTGTCTTACTTTAGTACATGATAAGGAATAGGTGCTGCGGACAGGGTGAAAATGGTGCCTATTGTGATGGAAGGTTTTTCTTAATGCCAGTGATTTCTCTCTTTGATTTGCATGCAGTTTCTTGCTGAATCTTTGGATGTGATTCAAGACATTGAATGGGTCATCTCCCTAGGGAACGCTTTTACAAATCAATATGAGCTTTATACTCATGACGATGAGCATTCTGCTCTTCTTCACCGGTATCAATGTTTTTACCCTGCCAGCTAGTAACTATGCAACTTTTTCTCTTTCTTTATTCATGTGCACATGAAAGATTTTGCATCTTAATTATTCTCTGACGTTGTGAAATATTTGTTTAACTCTAATGTGTTGCTTTTCCTATATTTTTGCTTTGTGGTTTAACTTATATATACTGAGACCTCTTTAATTCAGCCATAGATACTGGTCATTATTCTGGTTCTTATTCTCTGGATCTTCACATTCTGTATACTATGAAATTTAAGCATACTCCCCTTGTTGTCAGGTTGCCTTCTGGATATGATACATTAAGGTGGGAATATTTGTGATTGTTGCACTCAAATATAGGGGTATAATAAGAAGATTATCACCTTTCGGCTCAAAATTCTTGGAAAATATAAAACAAGGATTTTGGTTGGTGTATTTTCATTCTCTTCTCCCCATTCTGTGCCATGCTGTGCTAAATTAGCTTGTATGCACTCTTTAAATGTGAATAAGCGTTTCCATCATGTTTGTTTCTAAGCCTTAAATTTCTCATAGTTTTATTCTTAGCCACACTGATGGAAAGTTGACGTTTGAAGCTATTACTAATGTGACAGAAAAGTTTGATATCATTAACCTAATTACAAAATTATAGTATTGGTAAACCTTGCATTTGTACAACTAACATCTCAAACTTGTGTATGGTTATGTACCAGGAAGAATATTTGGCATTGGTCAAAACACTTAACTGACAATTTCATCAGGATATTATGTGGTTGTACGCTTACGCCACAGAACTTTGTGAACCTCAGTGTGTTTTCGATCAATGTTATGAATGGCTTTGTTAAAAACATTTGTCGATTTCAAAGTTTGTGCTTTCCATCCTTTCTTTCAGTGAGTGTAAGCTGAATTCAGGACTGAAACATTCGGATAGGCCTTTAACATCCAATAATAATGCAGCTGCCAGTGGTGCCTGTACCTTTAACAATGCTAAAATGAAGCTCGACACAGAAGCGTGCTTTGTACTGCCTCTGTAAATTTTTGTCACTTAGTTGCATAAATGGATTATGAAGAAAATTAGTTTCAGAAAAGAGTTAATTGTTTATTTGACTTTGTTATGCGCAGACCTCCTCAAGCATGTGGATGGGCATTTGTGATAATATTAATTTGAGTGCATAATTTGTTTTGAGAAATTATTTGAATATCTGCAAAGTGGTGCTTGCTGATTTTACATAGTAATGGGCTGCTTCTTGAACCAGGTGCCTTGGCATGCTTTTGCAAAAGGTTGATGATAGGGCTTATGTTCAAGACAAGATTGATTGGATGTATAAGCAAGCTAATATTACCAATCCAACAAACAGGCTTGGTTTGGCCAAAGCCATGGGATTGGTACCTTGATATACTTTTTCCTATAGGTAGAAGGTAACGAGTTCATTATTATTGTAATTTGGTGCTGATGTTCACTTTCAGGTTGCAGCATCTCACTTGGATACTGTGCTGGAGAAGCTGAAAGATATACTTGACAATGTTGGGCAAAGCATTCTTCAGAGGTGGAATTTGAAAGTTATATTTGTGAATGCATGAAAACATACTTGGTCACTTCCTGAAGCATCGTCTTTATCAAATTATTCCATGTAGACATTTCATAACCATAATATGTATATCTCTTTGTCAGAAAAGGACCCTCTCCTTTTTTTATTCATTTTGTTCTGCCAGTTGCTTCCTCATGCTCGTTACTCATTAAGAAGTCAGGTTAAATCTCTGAGGAATGTGTGGTGCTACATCCAGATTTCCCGTGTGAATTCTTCCATGACTAGGAATGGCCTTTTAGTGTGTCACAAAAGAATAATACGGAGAATGTAATCAATATGTTGTACCAAATTTTCCTTTATACCTCTATCAAAGAAATAGGATGGGCTTGTAGCTCATTGGCACTCTTGTGTCAAAAGCACAAGAGGGGTGAGGTCTTGAGTTCGAGTCTCACTTTCCTCGACTAGTATCAAAAAAAAAAAAAGAAATAGGATAGAATTCCTCTGCAACACTGGATACTTGGAATGTTGTTTTCGGTGTTTTTCTTTCTTCATTTTGTGATGGTATAGTGACAAGAGCAATGCAGAAAATTTGCAAGTTTTTCTAGTTTTGTTTGATTTCACTGTGATCTGAGCTCTTTGTTCGGTTACAACCTTTTGCAGATTGTTGTCTTTATTCTCAGATAGTTATAAAACAGAAGATTCTGATGATATACATGCTGCCTTGGCTCTGATGTATGGATATGCTGCTCGATATGCTCCATCAACAGTTATTGAAGCCAGAATTGATGCACTTGTTGTATGGTCCCTTTCACCTTAATACCCCCTTTTAACGCTAACCTCTAGAAATTGCTAAGCAGTGGATGACTAATAAAAAGTGACATCAGGAGAGCTGGTGCAATTTCTCTGCTTGAGACATGAATTTAAAATCAATTCTTGTCCATTGCATCGACCTGATTGCTGTTGCAGCTTAATAATGTGATTTATATCTTCACAATTATGTTTTAGAAAAATACAATCTGAATTTTGTTTGTAACCCTGTTCTCCTAAAGAAATTTCACTAGGGCTTTAACTGATCAGAAAACAATATAATTAATGAACAAAAACTAATTGTATTCTATGCTTGGTGCTTATACTCTTGATCTTCATTCATCCTCTTCTACCCTTCTGACATGAAATCGATATCGTTATTGCAAATACTGCATTGTATGCTTATCCAGAAAAGTGCTCTCTTTGAAGTAAAGCAATCATATTTGTGGATGTAGTTTTCAAAAGCCAGATTATGTTTAATTTTTTGTGTTATAATTTCCGGGGTTTCCAGGGGACCAATATGCTTTCACGGCTTCTTCATGTGCGCACCCCCACCGCAAAGCAGGCTGTAATAACTGCTATTGATTTATTAGGTATGCGTTTTTTTGGATAGATTACACGTTCATAGCTTTCACATCTTTGACTTGTTTCTTTTTTTTCACAAAATATTGCATATTCACATACTTTGGTGGCTAGGTATCAGAAAACTGCAAACAGGTGCATGACTGATTTTCATAAATTTTTAGTGCTCCCTCGTTAAACTGTATTCTAGCGAGTTGTCTGTGAAATTCTTTAGAGTTGCATTTTAGATGTATTAGGGACAGACTTGGTCCAATTCAATCACGAAAATGTAAAAACAGTTGGGTCTGAATCCTGGTTCCTTCTAAAAGTTTGCCAGTTTTTAATCCTGGTTCCTTCTAAAAGTATGCCAGTTTGGAATCCTGGTTCCTTCTAAAAGTATGCCAGTTTTTACAGAGAAGCCCTCCTCTTTTACAATTTGGATGAGAAGCGAACCAAGAGCAAGCACTTTTCCTCTCTAGATTGCCATTTCCTTTTGCTTCAATGTGTATAATATGCTACTTGTATGTTTTACAATATAACCGACATTTCAGTATTACTCACAAGAAGAATTCTCTTGATTGAAGTAAACAAATTGATTTGTGACACTCTACTCTGTAGAGCTTTTAACAGTGTAATGTTGCTGTTGTAGGTCGTGCAGTCATTAATGCTGCAGAAAGTGGTGCATCATTCCCACTGCAAAAAAGAGACGAATTGCTTGACTATATATTAACTTTGATGGGCAGAGATGATAGTTTTGCTGATTCCAGTCTTGAACTTCTGCATACTCAGGTATGTGCTTGGTTTTGTGCTTGGGTAAATTATTTGCTTTCCTCAAACTTCGCTGTACAACCCACAGATCTTCTGAGTTGCCTTTTCTTGATGGTTTCCCTGGAAGGCCCTGGCTTTAAGTGCTTGCACTACTTTGGTCTCTGTGGAACCAAAGTTGACGATAGAAACAAGAAATCATGTGATGAAGGTAGATATCCGGCATTTCTTATGGTTGTAAATTGCTAGCTGTACATTTTTGTTTCTTTAAATTGCTTATGATTTTTATTCTGTGATTGTTTGTTTCTTCTTGTGGATACACTTGACAAATTTTGGCAGGCCACCCTTGGGTTCTTTGCTTTACCTAATGAGCCAGCAGAAGTTGTTGATCCTCTTATAGACAACCTTATTACTCTCTTATGTGCGATTCTTCTTACTAGGTATTGTCAAAACATGACATCAGGGCCTTTTCTGCTTTGATATTCTTTAGGAATGTACTCTTTTTTTTTTAAAAAAATTTTTTTTCTAGAACTTTGGTCCGACAGTAATCTGTCTGAAAAAGGGGATTTCAGAACTTGCATCCATATTTTTCTTATTATATTTGTTGTATTTTGATATTCTTTGTTTTCAAGGCAATTGAAACAATAAAACAGCTGCTTAAATGTTTCCTCGTCTTTTCTTTCAGAAAAGTTCTTTCAGAAAAGGAAGAAAGAATCAATAGCCAGTTTGAAAAGGATACCACTTTTGATACCTCTGCAAACTGAGCAAATTGGACTAGAATTTGCAGTTTTTTCTCTTCTTCTAGTTCATTTAGTAAAGTAATTATGCCTATTACTTTACTTTCCAAGCCCTGGTTGTCATGTGACAATATTTTTCAGCATAGACATGAGATTTTTGACTAATCAAACCTTTTCTGTTCCTTTCCTCCAAATCAACCAAAGAAGGATGATGTGTATTGCTTGCATTCACTTATTGGACTGTGCACCAACTTATCTGGAATTGTTTTTGATGGTCAGTGGTGAAGATGGAAGAAGTCGAGCTGAGCAATTATTGCACATTTTGAGACATATGGATCAGTTTGTTTCTTCCTCTGTAGAGCATCTAAGGAGAAGAGGTTGTCTTGCAGTTCATGAGATGCTTCTCAAGTTTCGGATGATTTGCGCCAGTGGTTATTGTTCTCTTGGCTGTGTTGGAATTTGCTTGCACAGAAAACAAATGGACCGCACTCTGCCGAGCAATTTTTCGAACTTGCCTTGTAATAGCTGATTCTCAAGAAGCCTGAATCTCCACTGTGTTTACTCAACTGACACACATTCATTTGTTTGATTACCAGCTGCATTTGTACTGCCAAGTCGTGCGGCTCTCTGTTTAGGGGAGAGAGTTATAATATATCTTCCTCGTTGTGCAGACACTAGTTCTGAAGTTAGAAAAGTTTCTGCCCAGGTATGAACTATGCAGTTGTTTTGATTGGAATGTCAATAACTCTGGTGGCACGTTGATGATAATATGGGGCCACAAGCTTGAAGTTGTTCTCCTTTCCTTTTTCTGAGGAATCCAAACTGTTGCTTTTAATAGTGAATCGTGCATTTACCGCTTCTACAATTTGTTCTATAGATTATTGATCAACTCTTCAGCATCTCTCTTTCACTTCCAAGGCCCATAGGTTCCACTTCTGGTACAGATATAGAACTGTCTTATATAGCGTTGTCCTCCCTTGAGGATGTTATTGCAATCTTGAGAAGTGTAAGTCATTGTATTCTTTCCCATCTATTTTATTATTTTATTTTTGCTGTTTGAAGTGAAAGGCGTAACTTCCCTTTTTTTGCTTTCTATTCTATATTCAGGATGCTTCCATTGATCTATCAGAGGTTTTCAACAGAATTGTTTCCTCTGTCTGTGTCTTGTTAACCAAGGATGAGGTGAGTTTTATATTGTAGATCCAAAATGAAAAGCACAAAAGTGGTACTATTATGTGGCCGTTGCTAGCATCTTCTTATTCTAATGAATTCTTGCAGCTTGTAGCAACCTTGATAGGTTGCACAGCAGCTATATGTGACAAGATAAAGCAGTCCGCTGAAGGAGCTATACAAGCTGTTATTAAGTTTGTTACGATGAGGAGTAGTGAATTGAGCGAAAATGATATTTCAAGGTCCTTGCTTAATAACTTGTACATGATTTGGGTTTTACCTGTTCAATGATGCCAGAATTTGAAGAGCTAGAAAGGGATTCTTTCTTGTATTATGATGTTCCAAGTATCAGGCAATATTTCAGTATTGCTTAATCAACACTGCATTGGTTCGTATGCTCTAGTATTTTCTTACCCTGGCATATTTTCTGCATCTGCAGGACAACCCAATCACTGCTCTTTGCTGTGGTTCACATAACCGAGAAGCATTTGCGGTTGGAGACTCTTGGAGCTGTATCCTTTTCATTTAAATATTATTAACCTATGCCATGTGGGAGATGCGAAGCCTTTAATTGATGCTTGTGAGTTAGTATACATCTTCAGGATGCTTGGTAAAACATCATACTTCATCTATTTCTTGCATTGTTGTCTGTAACCATCCAAAGATTTCCTCTCTGGCTGAGAGTACTAGCTCAAAAGTTGTTTTCAAAGAGGTACTTGTCACTGCTGGTAGGGACATAGTCACAAAGGATATATCTAGACTGCGAGGTGGCTGGCCAATGCAAGATGCATTCTATGTGAGTTCAACTTACCTTTTCAAATTTCTCGTGCATGGATTACGAGATTTTGGCCCCGCAACATACCTGTACTCTTCAGTTTGTTTCATTTATATACCTATATTTTTTTTGTTCCATCATGTACTTGTGCTATGTAAAATTGGTTTGATCATATACCTGTACTAAATAATTTGGTTCAATCTTGTCCTTCCGTCTTTCCTCCGTTAGTTTGACCGTTTACGTTCGGCTCGTTTATATGCTTGTATTTTTTTTTGGTTCAATCATACATGTGTACTTTATAATTTTCAATTTTATACCTGTACTAAATAATTTGGTTCAGTCATGTCCTTCTATCCATCGCATTTTTCCCTTTCACTAGGCATTAGTTGACGGTGAAAGACTTCATTAGGCTAGGTTGGACGGAAGGACACGATGGAACCAATAACATAGTACAGGTATATGATGGAACCCAAAAAAGTACAGGTATATAAATGAACCAAACTGAAGAGTACATGTATGTTGAGGGGCCAAAATCTGATTACAAGGTTTCTTTTTTATCTTGGTTGAATCAAATGATCAGGTCTCAAGCATATCATTAACCTTCATACAATTATGTGGATGATGTTTGCTTAATTACCAATACTATTTTAGGTTGTCCTAGTTGTTGCTATTGGCTGACAAATTTGTAGAGAACTCATTAGTGGATCAACAAATTTGGAATTGGAAGTGTTAAATTTGGTAACGCTGTAATTCCTTGAAGGAGTTGGAAAGTAGAAGAGAAGAGCAGAACATATTCTTTATTCATGAAGAAGCCCTATGGCACAAAACCATCTGTAGTGTTTACATCCTTCAGTTGGATGGCTAGGATGTGAAATCTTTCATGCATTCTGCTCATGGAAGTCCTTAAGAACTCGTTTCTTGAAGTATCTAGTTATAAAACGTGAGATGGGCAGGGTACAAGATTTTCGGAGAGATTTTTGCGTATAGGTACCTTTTTCCTCATCTTGAGTGAATATTTCTGTTGGAGATCACCCCTCTTGTCATGTTGTTGGGAACAGGAAATGAGAAAGTAAATGATGGTGAAGCTCAATGAAATTTGTATCCTTTCAGTTTCTATAACCTAATCCTTCCAATCTATCCCCAAACCTGATTAAACATGAGCACATAAAAGTCAAGAGGCCATTTTTCCTTTTTCCTGGAAAGTTTGGTTCCAAATAGTTTTGATCTTTGTATGGACTTGATCCTAAGTAGGGTTAATGCATATGTTTGATTTCCTGTGAGATTAACCTTGGGCCTGTACTGCGAGTCTATGAATAAGGGGCAAACACGTGCGTTTTCTTTTTCATTGTTCTGTTGTATAAGACTGGAATGTTTTTCCTTGAGTAATGGTTGTTCAATGTACCCAAATATGGTGCATGAATGATTTTCCTGTCTATTGGCCTGTTTTGGAGGTGGTGTGGCTGCTTCTGTATTCACATATCCTGCCCTCTTCTTGACTGTTTGTGGATTTGTATTATTAAGAGTAGTTTTTTGTGTACGCTGAATTTGTGGAGTAGGGTGATGTTCCTTTTGTCTCTCTGTGTTATTTAGTTGGAGGATTGGACTGTCTGAAATTTTTTGTTTGGTCTGTATATGATTCTTTATGTTCTGGTAGTTACCTAGGCATTGCTATATATTTTTATGTAATGCTTTCTTCTATCAGAGCATCTTGCTTACTTAATGTTACAGCCTGTCAAAAAATTGTTCTCTCCATAAAGTGAATATTCTTACAGGCCTTTTCGCAACATTCGGTGCTTTCATATCAATTCCTGGAGCACCTTATATCTTTTCTCCACGAGACTCCTGTTGTTAAGGGTGATGTGGAGAAGGCAGACAACTCTTGTCATTTTGTTGATCGTCATGTAGAGGATGATGACGTATTTCAAGCAGCTGTCATTGCTCTCACTGCCTTTTTCAGGTTTCTTTGGTACCTGCTTTCTAGAGTATGCTTCTTCATATGGTCTCAACTTTCTATTCTTTGATTTTATTGCAGAGGCGGTGGTAAGGTTGGGAAGAAAGCTGTTGAGCAAAGCTATGCATCCGTTGTTGCTGCTCTGACACTGCAATTTGGGAGCTGTCATGGCCTTGCAAGTTCTGGTCAGCATGAGCCATTACGGTCAGTGCTTTGCATGAACTATAATGTTTCGGTCATCGGAATGTAATTTCAACCATTTCCTCTGGTTTTTGCTTTTTATGTAAATTCTTGCAGACACAATCTCTAGAAAGTTCAAGCTGTAAAATCTTTATTCTTTTGTAAATTTGAAGCTTTAGAAAGAACAGTAGGATTTTTGTTACTTGGTAAGTCAAAAAGAATTTTTTTTGATGGTGTTGCCTCAAATAATAATCACATATTCTTGGCCTTCGGGTCAGTAATGCACAGATGCTTTGCTCTATACATGTTATATATCCAAATGACATCATTATTTTTCTCCTTTATTTTCAGAGCTCTTCTAACTGCGTTTCAGGCCTTCTGTGAATGTGTTGGAGACCTTGAAATGGGAAAGGTATGCCAGCATTTAGTTGCGACTAGTGTTACTATATAATTCCAAGGCTTTGTTTACTATTGCAAAATAGATAATGCAATACATGAATGTTTGCAGATTTTGGCCAGAGATGGGGAGCAAAACCAAAATGAGAAATGGATCAGTCTGATTGGAGATTTAGCGGGCAGCATGTCTATGAAGAGACCAAAAGAAGTAACTTTATCTGCTCGAGATCCTATCCGTGAACTTTGTCCATCTTTTGAGCTCTTTTATTTGTCATTGTTCCATTTATTTATTTATTTTGTCTATGTGGTTATTTTGTGCATGCTAGTAAAATACGGAACCTGCCAACACAGATCTGGTGGGGCACCCAATAGATGGGAATGTAAGACTAAATACGTTGCTTAATCATGAGAATATGTGATCCAAAAGTATTCTATAGACTTGATTAACAGTGCAGACAAGAAAATTTCACTTTGGGATGCAATGCAAAATGACAGGAAGAACGCAATAATCTGTTCAAAATCAGTTTTCATTCTTGCCTATCTTGTAGTTCTGTTCTTTGCCTCTCGTTTGCTTCTTAATACTGGCTGCTTGATTTGATGAACTCGCTAAGAACCAAAATAAGAAAATAGGTTCAAAAAGATTGATTTAGATCTCCAGATTAGATATTTAGAATTGTCACTATAAAAACTGTAAGCGAATGCTGCAACTTACTCAATATTCTCCTCAGTCTGAATAAGATATAATCTGTTACCTTTCATGGGTTTGCTACTTGAAGCTTTGGTACATATCATGATGAGGCCCGAGCATTTTCAGGCATTCAGTAACATGAATATGTGTTGAACTGTAGCTCTCTGGATAGCCATTGTGATGGTTTTTCCTTGATGGCATTAGCAATTTAGTGCTCCTGTATATTTTATGGATTGTAATCCACTGATTTTTGCTGTTTGGTTTTCATAATCAGATCCAAAATATTTGTGTTATTTTAACGGATTCATTAAGTCAAAATCAAAGAGCTCAAAGGGAAGCTGCAGCTGCAGCACTGTCAGAGTTTGTGCGCTATAGGTAGGGACTGAAGATAGCAGCTACATTTAATAGCATTCATTCCGACTTTAGAGTGTCATCTTTTGCATAGTTGTTGTTTAAGTCAAATTGTTTAGTAGTGACAATATTTGTTGGCGAAGCATTTGAATTGATTCCATCAATAATATATTTTTGCATATCCTATTCTTTTTTTGTTCCTCACGTTTGTTTGGCATCAGAAATTTCACCTCCCCAGAATCTATGCAACAATCATACGCGCTCTCATTCGACCAAAAAAAAAAACATACACGTACTCAAACAAATAATCTTCTTCTCCTATGGAACTTGATGCTTTTTGAGATCCATTCCATTTCTTTCTCCTGCATTATGTGATGTTTATCACATGTTTGGATTGCTAAGTGTAGTGAAATTTTCATCTAGTTTTGATTAAGTAGTTTGTCATGTTTAAAGTTACATAAACTTTGCTTAGTTTGATCGCTCATTCTTATTGTTGAAGCAGTGGTGGGTTTAATTCACTGTTGGAGCAGATGGTTGAAGCATTGTGCCGGCATGTGTCAGACGAGTCTCCAACTGTTAGACGTCTTTGTCTGAGAGGGCTTGTGCAGGTGTTGTACTTACTGATATGAGACTTGAGATCCTCTGATGTTTCTATGGTGTAGACCATATCCATATTTTTCCTGATTTTTATATTTTATAGTTTATACAATTTGTATTTTTGGCCTTTTTGTTTGGGAAGGTCGATCCCCTCAGAAGATCCAGATCATTAAATTGATGGTTTAGTTGATTGTTTGTACCTTGGCTAAAACACTGATTTCAAAATTTTTCATCAATGCACACTTATGTATTCAAATGCCCAAACATTTGCATCCACACAATCATTTGTGAAATGCTCTTATGGTTTTTTTGTTAGAAAGGCTGTATGAAACTCACTTCCACTGCAGAGGGTTGAATATTCACTTGTACTTCTGTTTGAACCTTTTCTATTTTTTTGTCTTTGCTGATTTGCATTTGCATATTTTGATTTTTGATCTTGCAGATACCTTCTATTCATATTTCTCAGTACACAGCTCAAATTCTGGGTGTAATAGTAGCATTGCTTGACGATTTGGATGAATCGGTGCAGTTAACTTCTGTTTCATGCCTATTGATGGTACCTTTTATCCCTAAATCATTTTTTTTGCCTTTACATTTTGTATTTGAGATTCTGCATTGAATTTACTTCTTAGCTCGCATATATCTTTCCCTGTTTTTTACATGCATTAGATTCTTGAATCAGCACCTTGTGATGCAGTAGAACCCATTTTGCTAAATCTCTCCGTGCGGCTCAGAAATCTTCAAGTATGCTCTTTAGCTCTTGTCCTCTCTCGCATACATCTTGTATTTTGCTTTTTTACTGCTATTGCCTGAATTATTAATTTTTAACCATGTATTCCTGCATCATTTCGATGTGGTTGTTGGATAGATAATTAACATCATTTTAGTTGAAATTTACTTTAGTATTGAAAGTGATGAAATTATGACAAGTGAAATTCTTAAGCACTTACCATTATGGAATTCGATGATCCAGTGATTTCAAACCCGTTTGTAATTTTCTGGTTAAACCAGGGTTCAACCATGGTTAAACGGAAGTACCGTGAACCGATGGCTCACCGGGTCAATTTTCGGTCCGGGTTTAACAACCTTGTGATAATCAATGATTCTCCCGTATAAAAGATAAAATAGCTGATTGTGTGCTTGGACTGTTCAATGCCAAACCAGATTATATTGGGCATTTTGGAATTATTAACATGCACTTGATATAAATCACCCTTTTCAGTGTATAAAGAAATATTGTCCAGGGTGCATTTTCCATCTTGATAAAATTTGTAGCATCTTTTAACAGAGACTTGGATCTATCAGGCTCTATAGGAGCACTGACTAACAGGAACTCTTCTCTTGTTAAGTGCTCCTAGAAAGTGCCTCTTTTATGATTGCCCGTGAATTAGTTACTCTTTCCAATTATAAAGCTACATCTCCATGAATATTCCTTTTCATATAATATAGCTGTTTAGCGGGTACATGTGTGTCATTTTCTGTTTCTGTTTGTTACAGGTCAGCATGAATGTGAATATGCGAGCCAATGCCTTTGCAGCATTTGGAGCCATGAGCAATTTTGGAGTTGGGGCACTACGTGAGATATTTCTTGAGCAGGTCTTCTCATCTCCTAGCAGTGGGAATCTATTAATTTTGTACTGTGACGTCATTGACCAGAGTGGTGGCAATCTGGCGGAAAACAATTTCTTGTCATTTTGTTTTTCTGTTTCACTATCGATTTTCAGAAATACCTGGCTTTTTCTGATTGCTCTACCATTTATTCCAATAGTATTTCCATTCGATTATCTTTAGATGGTAAATAGTTCCGCTTTGAGACTGATTAGCACCATCTCTGACATTGTAATTAATCCTACCCACATTGACACCTGCTTATTACAATTTTTGTGTTCGTCAATTTTGGACTTAGTACCATCTTGTGTCTCCCTTCTGTGTGAGAGCACAATGATGTAGGGGCTTCTCTTTCCTTGAATAGTAAGCATTTTATCTTCTCTGATCATATCTTTCAATTTGTCAATAAATTCTGGGGAAACTGAAATCAAACATTTGAGGTATGCTTTCTCTTCATTGTATCAACTTGCTAATTTAATTCATATAATTTGTCACAGATTCATGCCACATTACCTCGCTTAGTTCTGCATCTTAATGATGATGATCTTATTGTTCGCCAGGCTTGTCGGGTAAGTGGTTGCCAATTACTTCTTTTCTTTCCGTGTGAAGCTTCTTTGGAAAAATTCTACTTATTTTAGGATGCACAGGGCACCCTAAGAAGGATTGCACCTTTGATGGAGGCTGAAGGATCAGATGGTGTCTTTAACTCGGTTTCTTTTACTTCTGATCACCAGTATGCTACTACCAATCATAACAACTAAATTACTGGATAGAAGGGTATAATTTGCGGTTCATTTGATTTAATGTTCTGTTTTTTGGTTCAGAAGGGATTATGAAAACTTCATAAGAGACCTCGCACGGTACTTAGCCCGACATATTCCCACAAGAGTTGACACTTATATGGCATCAATAATACAGGTGGGCAAAACCGACTAAAACTGGTCATGACCCATTCTTTTGAACACTTCATGTTTGGCTTGTTTTTTCTATTAGTAATGTTATTTTTGCAAATGCAGGCTTTTGATGCACCTTGGCCAATTATACAAGCAAATGCCATTTATTTTGCCAGCAGTATGCTATCATTTTCAGATGATCAGCGCATCTTAGCTCTTTACTATTCACAGGTCTCCTCGAACAGTTCTATTATATTTGATGTCTATTTCTTTATGAAAACGGTACCAAACTTTAATTGCAATGTAGGTCTTTGGCATGTTGGTGGCGAAGATGAATAGATCAACAGATGCAGTTGTTCGAGCGATGAACTGTTTGGCACTTGGTGTTTTACTTAAGTCCACAAATTCACTCTTCTGGAGAACAGCTCGCCTTGATCGTCTGGATTCAACTCGAAGAGATACCGAGGTTAAGAAGTAGCTAAGGACACAGAAGATTACATGTCCCGGAGGATGAATGCCTGCTTACTGTTTCTACGAGTTTGCTTGGATGGACAAGTCCTTAGCTGAGAAATTTATGAGCTGGAAATGCAGGGTTATGTGAAGTATGTATTATCTAGTAGGGAGACGGACAACGGAAACCCAAGTAGACTAGCGATGGGGGATTTAAGACATAAATGTAGCGTGTGGTCGTGTACAGCTCTTGGACTATCGAAGAGGGGTGTATTTATTGTCATTGGTTAGGCTGTTTGTTGTAAACAGTAGTAAAAATGAAAATATCTTGTGGTCTTTGTTGACCAACTGTAAACTAATTTCTTGTTGTCTTCCAGTTTGTATATAGCACGATTATTGTAAATTTTCGTAGAGCCGGGGCTTATTGAGATTCTTGTAAACAGTAGTTTAAATTTGGTCTTGACCTCCAGTTGTTTTGACTGTAACCGCTGCTTCCTTCACAGTAATTTCCAGTTTTATGTTTTACATACATCTGACAGTCAACTTCTAATGGTAAATTGCCTAGTACAGCATGAGTACATATCTTTATTTTTATGCTCAAATATTAATACTGAAGATATCATGCATAGAAGATTTCTGCAGAAACAACCAATAGTATTGTTCCTTTCAAATTTACCTCGACTGGTAACCTCGAGTTAAAAAATTTAAATGAATTCATTCAATAACCGATTACATCCTGTTGAATGCCATAACGGAGGTGACGAAGTGGCTAGCTATGGAGGTGGAAACGGTGAATCGATCTGATCGTTTTTCTTATCCTGCTGAAATATTAGGGGGTATAGTGATAAGATTTTTAACAAAAAGGGAAAACGTAAAAAGAAGAAATGCATTGGAAAGTATTAGTCTCGTACATTGGAATTCTAACTCCAATACCATTCTCAATTCTACTTTTAGGCTTGAATCCATGATCCTCCAATGTGGTTCGCCTGTACCAACTTCAATACCATTCTCAATCCCACTACTAGGACTAAATTCATGATCCTCCAATGTGTTCATTCCTTTTTGTTTTCACTACTAGGATTAATCCTCCAATGTGATTTGCCTAAGAGTGTGTTCATTCCGTTTTGAAAACAAAAGGTTGAGATAAATGGGCTTCATTAGCTTTTATCCTTGTACTTTCGGTCAAACTAGGATCACCTCCTGAAAAAAAAAAAAAAGGGGGGAATTTGACCCCCTAAATTTTGTAACTCCGTATTTTACCTCATTTCGTGATACAGCAACAAACCTAGAATCCCTCTAGATTCACCTCTGCAACTAATTGATCCCAAGATCTCCAATCTCCAATCAAATTAGGTTTTAGTAACCCTATTCTTCGCCCCCTAATCTCTATGGAATAGGCAACAAACAATGAGGATTGCAGGGGGTTAATTGAATGCCACAAGAATGATTTCTTGATAAGTGAAATTAATCCCAAAGAATTAAGTAAAGAGAATCCCTCACCTTTCAAAGGCAAAAACGTTTATTTTTCTCAAATTCTGAATTGTCTAACCAGCCACCAACAAAACAAAAAAGTATATATACTTCCTAAAACCTAATACCCATCACGTCAATACCTAGTCCAAAAAACATATTGGACTTGATTTCCTAATTGACTTGGGCCCAAACCTAACTACCCATTTTAGACTAGGTTTTAATTGATCCAAAGCATAACTTGGACTCTAATTAAACCCAACAAATATGACCCAAGTAATTAGACTTAATCCCACAAAATAAAAAAACCCCAACTAAAAATATAAAGACTAGCCGAAATTAAAAGTATATAGTTTTAATTAAATTCGGCCCAAATAATAGAAATAAAACAATGATATGTCGATTGGACCATGTGTCCAAATCGTCTAGAGCCCCTCTTCCAATGACAAAACACATGTAGGCTTCCTCTTGTATTCCTCTTTAAGCTTATCCAACTTATCTTCTTGTAACTCTTGATTGATCCAAGCCTGAGCATAATGTAACATGTGATTCTTTATCTTCTTCAATCGAGCCCTTGTGACTGGTCCTTGAGGCAAGCTAATGGCGCCATCTCCATCATCGGTTCCACTTGGTGCTGGCTTGCTTGCATCATTTCGTTAGGATTTTCACATTTGTGTTAGTTGACTTAACTGAATGTACGGATGATCGACACGTGGCAACATCATCACCGTTCGATTCTTCTCTCATTTTAATTTTTAGAAAAAATTATAAAAATAGAAAAAATGACAAACCAATAGATTATTATTTTTTAAAGCAAAACAAAAAAATAAAATATTTATGTCATAGGAAAAAGAAAAATAAAGAAGAGAAAATCGGAAGAGAACTTCAGCTTAGTTATCCATTTGATAAAATTTATTTTTTTAATATTTTATTCTTAAAGAAACAAAAAATTTTTATGAAAAAAGAGAACATAAATATAAAATTACTTTTCAGGTTTCTAAAATTTCATAAAAACAAAATTTTAGTTAAAAAAATTTCAAATTAACTCTTTAATTTTTAAAAAATTTTAAAAAAATGAAAAAAGACTTTATAATTTTTTATTGTTTTATTCTTTTAAAAAATAAAAATATTATTAAAAATAAAAAAGGAAAGCAAAAAAACACAAACTTTAACATTATTACATTTAAAATAAGAAGAAATAAAATATTTGAATGATAGGAGGAAAAAGAAAAAAATTGGGATGAGAATTTTGGCCTATTTATGCGTTTGATAAAATTTCTTTCTCTTATTTTATTTTTTGGAAAATAAAAATTAAATTACAAAAGAAAATTTTACTCAACAAAAAAATTATAAAAAGGAAAAAAAATTCTACTCTGATGACCTAAATATGAGCTTAATATGGATTATTAATGACTAATCATGTTTAGTGAATAATTATATATTGATTTTGATGATTAACAAACTTGGTTAGATGTTTGCATATATTTGTGTTGATTAACATGCAGCGTGATTTCTTACAAGAACCACACAAAAATCACGGACTTGGTTTCTGGAAGAAACCACACTTTGCTGTCAACATTAGAAGTGGTTCTGCTGCAAGTAGCCCTCACAGCATTAAACCCCAACCCCCAACTACTCCAACGGGTGGAGAAAGTGGTCCATGGCAGAGATGAAGACCTATAACACTTATCTCTCACCTCCAAGCTCAATTATCAATTGTGGTCCACACTTATGGTCCCAGATTGCTAAAAGTGGACTGTTTTCAACCAATTGAGCTGCAAAGAGTGGACTTCCTGAAATGAACCCAACACCAGCTAGTGGATTATGGAGTCAACTTTGAAGATTGATTTGTACCTAAGAGCCGTTGGATGATGAGCTGATGGGTACTTTAGAGCCGTTGGATGAAGATCTTTCTACCTACTCCCACTTGCTTAAGCTCTATATAAGAAAGAGGATTGCTTCTTAGAAAAGCACCCCAGCCAATTTAAAAATTACTTTGAAGTCTGCAATTGCGCTTACACCTGAGATATTTGTAGAGCTTACACTTGTGATCATTCTTGTTCTCCAAGTTGTTTCAAAGGGTAGTGTTTTAGGCATGACTAGTGTGTAGTTTTGCTGGGATCTCAAATCTAGGATTAGATTTGGGGAAAGGTTAGAGTTTAGCCTGGAAAAAACTTTTAAAGGTTAGAGCTAAGTCTGCAAAAGCTTATTTCTTGTAAAGGTTAGAGCTTAGTCTGCAAAAGTTTAGTTTTTGTAATAGGTTGAGGCTGATCCCGCAAAATCCTAAGTTAGTGAGAGTTTGAAATCCTAAAGGACCCTTAGTGGAGGTACCTGGTGAGGGGGAACCATTATAAATCACTGTGTCATTCTCTCTTTCTTCTGCCTTGTTATATCTCTGCTTGTGTTTACTGTCTGTTTCGTGGGTAACTGGTTTGTGACGAAACCATTTGGTTTGTCTGAAACCAAACCAGAAATCAAAACTGATTAAGGGGTAGCCTGATTCACCCTCCCCCCCCCCCCCCCCCCCCCCCCCCCCCCCCCAGGCCTATTTGGGCTAACAATTGGTAGTGGAGCCACGTCCTCAGTTAAAGGAGTAACATCCAGAGGCAAAGATCATGGCTTATGAGGGAAATAGCATCAACAAAACACCCTACTTTGATGGTGCAAACTTTGATTACTGGAAGTTCAGAATGAAGATCTTCCTTGAAGGTAACGATTTGGAGATGTGGAGCATAGTTTAGCATCCTTATGCCAGACCACTAAGGGACATGCAGTTCTGGTCAGAAGAAGAGCTCAAAAAGGCTAAGCTTGATGCTCAAGCCAAGAATGTCCTTCTTTGCAGGATAAGTGAGAGTGAGTTCCAAAGAGTCAGATCTTGTGAGACTGCATATGAAATCTGGAGGCTTCTATGTGTCACTCACGAAGGCACAAATCAAGTAAAGGAGTCAAGGCTCAATCGTCTCATGAGAGACTATGAACACTAGATGGTTTCAAGTGAAACCATACAGGAGATGGATACTCGCTTCACAATTATATGCAACAACCTAGCAACCTTTGGGAAAGTTATTACACACAGAGAGAAGGTTGCAAAGATACTTAGGTTTCTACCTAAGGAATGGGAGCCAAAGGTTACTGCCATAGAAGAAGCTCAGAATCTGAATACCCTCACCTATGATGAGCTGATCGGCAAGCTCATAGTGCATGGTTCCAAGTTTGAAACCAAGAAACCTAAGAAGAAGGACATGGCCTTAAAATCCCAAGAATCTGATGATGAAGATAGTGATTCAGATGTTGCACTCCTTACAAAGAGATTTGTAGAATATTTCAAGAAGAAGCAACTCAAGGGAAGAAGTCCTAAAGATGTGAAGTTTGATGAGCCTAAAAAGGATCCCCTAATTTGCTTTGGTTGCAACCGCCCGAGTCACATCAAATCTGAATGTCCTTACCAAAAGAAGAACAAATATGATTCTTCAAAAACCAAAGGAAAGAAGGCCATGGTTGCTTGGGATGACTCAGATTCTTCAAGTGATTCAGAGACGGATGAGGCAGCAAACTTGTGTTTCATGGCTCAAGAAGACTCTGAGGTAGATAATTTACCTGATTTTACTATTGATGAATTACAAGATGCTTTTGCTGAATTGCATGATAAGTATAAGGAAGCTCTTAAAAAGAACAAAGCATATAAGAAGCGCATTGATTTACTTGAATATGATGCTGACGCACATAGAAATGCATATAAAAAACTTGATACTGCTCATACTGAAGTGCTTAGGTCATATGAAACTCTGAAAGTTGAAAAAGTTGCTTTTCAAAATGCTCATGATGATCTTGAAAAGGAAAATACTTCTAGTATTGGTAAGAATGATACGTTGGCTTGGTAGGAATGATATGTTGGCTGTAGAGAATGATAAGCTTAAAAAGGAAGTTAGAGATCTTAAACATTCCCTTGAAAAATTTACAAGTGGAGCAGAGAACCTAAACATATTGCTAGGACAACAAAGGCATTCTGTGCAAAAAGAAGGTATAGGAGCTACACATGTGGTTTTTGATAAACCAAGCACATCTGTACAGTTTGTCAAGGCAGGGTCTGATATACCCATTACTACTCATGTGCATGTTAACAAACCATACCAGACTACTAAGAATGCTAAGATAGGATTCATGATGCAATATAGACACAGATCTCCTAACAAGGCATACAAACCAAATGGTTTCGATGTGGTTTTTAACAAACCAAACCAGTATGTGCCGTTTGTTCGAACTAGGTTTGGAAAACCATATACACCAAGGACAAACATGTATCTACCTAGGAGAAACTATCATCTGCATTGATAAGATCCAGTACATCTCATATTATATGTTATCTTTGTGGCAAAGCTGGTCATGGTATCAAAACTTGTTGGTTTAAGAAGAAAAACTGTAATGTGAGGCATGTGTGGGTTCCGAAAGGAACCAAGCCTAATCCTGAAGGACTCAAATCAATTTGGGTACCTAAAACTTGATCATGTTGACAGGATACTAGGGATGAATGGATCTTGGACAGTGGGTGTTCAAGGCATATGACAGGAGACTTATCCATGTTTTCATCCCTAACTGAAAAGGACCGAGGTAATGTAACTTTTGGTGATAAGTCAAAAGGAAAAATCCTTGGTCTTGGTAATGTTGGTTCTAACCCTGTTATAGAGCATGTTTTATTGGTTGATAATCTAAAGTATAATTTGTTAAGTATTAGCCAGTTATGTGACAAAGGTTACAAGGTTGTTTTTTAGGCTTCTAGATGTTTGGTTTTTGACAAAAACCAAGTGGTTTTTGTTGGTAACAGAAAAGGCAACATATATTCTATAAACCTATGCAATGTTTCTGACCCTGAGTTCAAGTGTCTAAGTGCAAGAATAGAGACACCAACGCTTTGGCACATAAGGCTTGGCCATGCAAATTTGGAGCTCATCTCAAATCTGTCTAAAAAGGAGTTGGTAAGAGGTTTGCCCAAGCTCAAGTATGAGAAAGAAACCACTTGCAGAGCCTGTCAGCTTGGAAAATAGGTTAAAAGTTCCTTTAAACCTAAGCATACTATTTCCACATCTAGGCCCCTTGAATTACTATACATCGACTTGTTTGGACCTATGAGAACAGTAAGTCTAGGTGGTAAGAGTTATGCACTTGTGATTGTGGATGATTATTCAAGGTATACATGAGTATTATTTCTTGCTCAAAAAGATCATGCATGCTATGAGTTTGGCACTCTTGTTAGACGTCTACAAAATGAAAAAGGCTACAAGATTTTAAAAATTAGAAGTGATCATGGAGGAGAATTTGATAATCTTATTTTTAAACACTTCTGTGAACAAAGAGGCATTGAACACACTTATTCGACTTCTAGAACACCTCAACAAAATGGGGTTGTTGAAAGGAAGAATCGAACTTTGCAAGAAATGGCTAAAACTATACTTAATGAGTATAAGTTACCTACTTACTTCTGGGCAGAGGGTGTAAACACAGCTTGCTACATTTTAAATAGAGTATCATTGCGTCCTTTGATTGAAAAAATCCCCTATGAGATTTGGTTTGATAAGAAACCAACATTAGTTATTTTCTAGTATTTGAGTCTAAGTGCTACATTCTTAATACTAATGACAATCTTGACAAATTTGAGGCTAAATCTGATGATGGTATATTTCTTGGATATTCTCTAACTATTAAAGCATATCGAGTCTATAACAAGAGAACCTTGGTTGTTGAAGAAACCATGCATGCTGTCTTTGATGAGATTGACCCATGTGATGCATATGATGATATAGTCACAGATACTGTACCTGAAGATCAACCACAGATCATAAGCATTAATGGGACTGTAGAAAAAGAGGAAGAATCTCCTGAATTAGAGCCTCTTCCACTGCCCATGCAAGAACCAACCATACGACCATGTTCACAACCAAACATGGAACCAATGGTGAAACCATGTGGTTTTAGAGAAAAACCAAACGATACAGAACAAGGATCTACATCTAATGGAAATGTGAGAGCAACCAAGGGACACTCAACAGAGGTTATACTTGGAGATTTATCTAGAGGGGTGACTACCAGATCCTCACTACACAATGTCAACTCGCATCTTGCATTTCTCTCACAAGTGGAACCTAAGAGTGCAAAAGAGGCTATACTTGAAGAAAATTGGGCAATGACAATACAAGAAGAATTAAATCAGTTCAAGTAATGTATGAGAACTTGTGCCCAGACCTGTTGAACATCCAGTCATTGGAACCAAATGGGTTTTCAGAAATAAACTTGATGAGACTGGAGTTGTGGTAAGAAACAAAGCAAGGTTAGTTGCTCAAGGTTATAATCAAGAAGAAGGTATTGATTATGATGAGACCTTTGCTCCTGTTGCTAGGTTAGAATCTATACGCATGCTACTTGCATTTGCATCATATAAATCCTTCAGTTATATCAAATGGACATATCCTAGAAGAGGTCTATGTAGAGCAACCACCTGGTTTTGAAAGTCATGACCATCCAGAGCATGTTTATAAGCTTAAAAAAACATTATATGGACTTAAACAAGCTTTTAGGGCATGGTATGATAGATTAAGTTCTTATCTTATGTCTAAAGATTTTTCTAGAGGCAAAGTTGATTCAACATTGTTTGTTAGAACTAATAAAAGTGATATTATTATTGTACAAATCTATGTTGATGATATTTTGTTTAGAGCTACTAATGAACTACTTTGCAAGGAATTTAAGAAGCTCATGCATAGTGAATTTGAAATGAATATGATGGGTGAGCTTAATTTCTTCTTGGGATTCCAAGTTAAGCAGCTTGACGGTGGTACCTTCATTAATGAAGCTAAGTACACTCGAGAGTTGTTGAAGCGTTTTGGTTTGAGTGAAACCAAGCCTAGTGCCACTCCCATGAGCACTTCTACCAAACTTGACAAGGATGAACATGGTAAGGATATTGATATAAAGTTGTATCGAGGCATGATAGGTAGTCTTCTTTATCTCACTGCTACAAGACCTGATATTATGTTCTGTGTTTTTTGCTTATGTGCAAGATTTCAATCATGTCCTAAAGAGTCACACCTTAAGGCAATTAAGCGCATATTCAAGTATCTTAAGGGAACATTCTCACTTGGTTTATGATATCCTAAAGTCAGCACTTTTAAGCTAACAAGTTATTCAGATGCAGATTTTACAAGTGCACATTAGATCGAAAAAGCACAAGTGGGATATGCCAATTGTTTGGACACTCTTGTGTCTTGGTCAAGCAAGAAGCAAAATTCTGTTGCAACCTCAACCACTGAGGCTGAATATGTTGCAGCAGGAGCTTGTTGTGCACAAGTCCTATGGATGAAGCAAACCTTAAGTGATTATGGACTAACATTTAATTGTGTGCCAATCTACTGTGATAGCTCTAGTGCCATTAATCTAATCAAGAATCCAGTATAACACTCTCGGACCAAGCACATTGAAGTAAGGCATCATTTTATCCGAGATCATGTGTTGAAGAAGGATGTGGTAATTGAATTCATGAAGACTGAAAATTAGCTTGCTGATATCTTTACAAAGCCACTCAAAGAGGATCAATTCACAAAGATCAGACTTGAACTTGGAATGTGTAACTTACCTTGATTCTTATGCTTACTTGGTTTCATGCTTGGTTTCATACTTGGTTTTTGGCATAAACCATGCATCTTCTAATTATGTGCGTACGTGATCATATTAGTTTTATAGCATTCATTACACCTCATACACACACATTCACAATGCACTCTGGTATATGAGGAAATATCTTGAGGCATTATGATCATCAGTTAAGGCAAAATGGAAGAAAGGAGGCAATTTTGGTTTCTGGAGAAACCAAATAACCTGCAGTCATTACCCAATGGGCAATGTATGTCTTTTGATACGAGCAAGCCAATTCCAAGTGGAACTCAAGATCGTGATGATGCCATTAGCTTGCCTCAAGGACCAGTCACGAGGGCTCGGTTGAAGAAGATAAAGAATCTCATGTTACATTATGCTCAAACTTGGGTCAATCGGGAGTTGCAAGAAGATAAGTTGGATAAGTTTGGAGATGAATTTAAAGAGATTCCTAAGT
>JAKUCV010004861.1:19637-42114 GCA_028386065.3 Turnera subulata | reverse complement strand
TTTATCGACGACGAAGCCGCCGCCGCGGCTGCGGCCGCTCCTCCACCGGCAATTCCCATGGCTGCACCGGCGTATGCCATGTCCGTTTGCTCTCCTTGCTTGAGTTACTAAACTTCAAATTTGGTCGCCGTGAGTGAGCTTTTTTCAGGCGTTTATGAAAAAAAAAAGGGGTGGATCCGACAGGGTTTTATTTAGGGTTGGGTTTTGGGGCGGACTCCGAAGAGGCGTAGGTGCAGGTGGCGGACAGTGAGTGGAGTGTCGTTTCGTTTCTGGGCCGAAATATGGCGCCGAAATTTGATGTAATTAATTATGACGACTGCAAGAAAGAACTGTGAAATCATATAAAAACATATTCGTATCATATTACCGTTATGGGGAAACGAGAAGTCCGTTATGTGGTAGGATAAAGAAGAATTTATTACACAGGGACGATTAAAGACAAGAAGATGGGCGGCTTGGCTGCCAGCTAGGATGTTGCGAGTGATTAGACACTTAATTGGGCTTAAATGAACCAGTTCTGTTGATGTTCCGGAGCCAAATTCATTACATGGGCCTCTGTTTTTTTTTTTTGAGTCGAAATCTTGGCCAAGACCCAACACCAAACACAGATCATGGCATCTTACAAAATCATGACATCATGGAATGACGCGTCACGCGTGAGTGCTTAGCTTTAAACCTTTAAACTATCGGGTCTTTTTGACTCCCGTAAACTTCTTGGATGCTGAGGGGTAGAATTTTGTTTGGATGGATATGAATATGATTAATCTTGCACGACATAATTGACAAATATTTTCTAGGAAATTACTAAACCTTCCCGTTATATAAATGCTTGCTGCATTTTTACAAGTATCACAACACCATATCCAAGGTGGCAATATTAGAGAAAGGCCAGACTAAATTTGTTATGATCTTGTGGGTTTGCTAGAGAAATTGCAAAATGTATCCTAGCCAATCCAAAAATTCTCCCAATACAGTTCTTGTTCACGCCATGGCTTTCTTTTACCTCACGTTCAATACCATAAGCACCATATACCGTGCATACATCAACGATGACATGCCCATGGTAGCCTTGGTAGTTTTTGTCTATGTGGGTTATTTCTTGCTACACCATTGCTTGGAGGTGTACGGTGGTTTACCCTCTCACGAGGAATCACCCAGGAAAGAAATCTTGAAAGCCACGATTTGGGGATTATCCTCGACTATAGTGTTTGGTTTTGTATATGAACTCTCCACAACTATGAGCGTGGCTGTTGTTCTCCCAATCTTTAGCCTCGCAGTCATGACCAGTGCATTTCTCTTCTGCTTTTACTTCGTATACGACAAGTATCGATGTGGTTTTGGGTTTTGGGGGAGTGTTGGGGAGAGCATCAGTTCTTGTCGGTCTTCTTGTCCCGCTGGAGAACTTGCAATAAAATGCAATTCAGAAAATGTCTAGTAGCTAGCTTCTTTCAAGTATGGTTGGGTTTTTGTAGGCGAGCAGTGGGTATTTTGCAGTAGAATTAGTCAACTTCACTCATTAACGTGAAGTGAGTTTGGGATTTTAAAGTATGTATCATCTTCACATACTTGTTGGCGCGTCCATCAATGGATTGTTCTGTGAACTGATTATAATTCGTAAAGTGTTTGATGTATTGGTGAGCTTCTACCATAGTTTTGTTATCATGGGCCATACGCTTTGTTCATTGTTCAAAAACTAATTGTGGTGGAGATGCCAAGGCCGGGATAGGGCCCGATGCGTTTTGTATCTGCCTATCTGGTCCATTTGCACTGGACTTAATTTTACGGTATCCTTTTTTATATATCGACAAAATATGTAAAGATCAATTCAAAGAGCAACCCAGTTTCGTTTAGACCAAAAAGAAAAATAATAATTTCAAAGAGCAACCCGATACCGATAGATTGTGCATATGGGTCATACGAACGCCAAGGTAGGGCCTGATGCGTTAGTTCCGGTGGACTTGGGCCACCTGCACTCAACATAATTTAACAGGTGTCTTATTCTGTATCTTATTTTGGTCATAATACTAGAGATTTAACCTAGGAAAAAAAACTAGAGATTTAACCCATAACACTAGAAAACTTTATTAAGAAGACGTCATCATTTCAATTAGATAATACCATCATAAGTCTATTAAGTATTAATCATGTGTTTCATTCTCAATCTTCAAGATTTAGGTATTGAGATCTGATGGGGGTGGGAATATGTGTATAAAAATTATAAGGTGTTGTGATTCTAATTGTAATGCCTTTTAAAGCATAGGGATAAATTCTACTTTACCGTTATAATGCTTTTGAAGCATAAATCCCTAGCAATTGACTAGAATATTTTTCTAATATAGAAAAAAATTTTAAATTCAACTTGTTATAAATAAGTTAAATAGGATGAGTGAGCTTGTGCAGAAGCTATTATTTTGATTAATAATTTAACTGTCATTAAAACATATAAATAGAAGTAATAATAATTTTAAAATTTTAAGTAGAATAATAATCCTAATCTAGGAGTTGATGATCTTGATGCCTAAAGTTGAAATCTAAGTGGTATTGCCAAAATTCGCACCTAGGGCCAAGGCCACAATAAGACCCATTATGGGAACGAAGCCTAGTTCGGAACGGGCCACGGGCGATGCTAACAAGGTGAGCACGAATTAATCTACAACTAGCCCATGGGCGATAGCAATAAGGTGAACACTAGCTGGTGAAAGGACGAAATGCGAGCATGGTACATTTGGCCTCGGACAAGTAAGTGAAACACCGAAGACCAGTCGAGAGGACAAGGGAAAAAAAGGGGAAGGACGCCTAAATGAGACGAATCAAAGAGATTATTATACTAAAATAATTGTGAGATCCATATATTCCAATTCGGGACATAGAAGTGTCAGATGAGATAAGGTAAATGGTTGTTCTAAGGCATGCCAAGCATGCGAGCTCGACATGGTATGGTGTGGCACCATGGGAGAGGAACAGTTCAATCAACTAGTATATAAACAAGGAAGTCAACGAAGATGGACACACATACATATTACGAAAGCATCTATTTACTTTGCTTTTCATTACTGTCATTTACATTTACTTCCTCTGTTACCCTATCTCTTTACATTTATTCTTGCAACCCTATTCTTTTACTTTCAATCACCATCCCATGGTATACGAGTAGATTAGACTGTTTCGATGGTTCAAGAGTAGATTAGAGTGTGTCAATGGTTCAATCATTCCTTGTAATAGTATCCCGCAGTCAGCTGTAGTAAGACCGCGGTGCCTAGTCCTTGAATAGGTACGCTTGCGACCTCCTGTGGCTGGGGGCTTATCATTTGTAATCCCATTCTTTATTAATGAAGATTCAAGTTTTCGGCTTGCAATCTCTTTTTAACAATTTGGATCTTTATTTCTTGAAGCCCAACAAGAGACGTGCAACAGTGTCCTCCCAAAACACTATACTTCTAGGTTTGACAAGAAGTGGGTCTGCCCAAAACGCCATAGTTCTAGCCTTTTAGGTTTGATAAGAGGTGGCTTCGCCCGAAACGCCACAGTTTTGGGTTTGACAAGAAGTGGGTTGCTCGGTTGTTCACAAAAAGGGCCAAGGCCCATTTTTTTTTTTTTGGTATTAAAAAGTTTAGGTTAAGGGGAGACTCCCCCAGTCTAGGGCCAAGGCAAACCACCGGGTCTAACGAGCACTTACAATAATATTTACCTAATGGGAGTGCTTATTGAATCTCAACCAACTAAGCTTCGAGACAACACTAAGTGGAAATCCTGGAAATTGAAAATCCGTGAAAGTGGAAAAAAAAATTGGAGATGCGGGGTATCGATCCCCGTACCTCTCGCATGCTAAGCGAGCGCTCTACCATCTGAGCTACATCCCCTTGCATTTGACGACCTTCTAAACGCAAATGATATAGACTCATGGCGGTGTTAGTGGAAACCTCCCGATTCCTGCATTTTCCCTTGCTTCCACTGTTTACTTTCAAAATTTCTGACACCGGAAGAAGCTGGTAGTCATCACAAAGCCCCCATCAAAATGCTGAGAAGACTACTACTAAAGCAAGCTAGCGCTTCCCGCCATCTCCTCTCCACCAAAACACCCCAATCGACTTCGCATCCTTTACTCCACAAACATTTGCTTTTCTCTTCATCTTCACAGTCACAAACACCACAGAGTACATCCGTCGAACACGTGGATGATGCCGATAATAACCAAGCTTCCTCCACCATTTCCATCGACCGCTCCTGCCTCTACAATCCTCCCGGTACTGCTCCGTCTCCTCCCCTCCCTTTTCCCGTCTTCCTTGTTTTTTGTGCTCACCTAAGACATTTTCGTCGTCTGCTGTATGGATTGCAGCGCATTCTCACGAACCCACCACGGATTCCGAGCTTGTCAAGCACCTCAAAGACGTTATCAAGGTACGCTGGATGTTAGTTGATTTGACGAGTTTTTCCGGTGGTGTTTGTGGCAATGTGGATTTGGTAAAGCTGTAAGCTTTGCTTGGTTGTGGTTGGAAATGAAGTTTCTTTTCTTTACCGGGTTTTTACAGTTTCGAGGGGGTCCAATCTCGGTGGCGGAGTATATGGAAGAAGTTTTGACGAATCCTAAATTTGGGTTCTACATTACCCGAGATGTGTTTGGAGCTGGCGGTGATTTCATTACCTCTCCTGAAGTGAGCCAGATGTTTGGTGAGGTAATGTTTGTGCTATTGGATTTTGAATTTTTGCTTGCTTGTTTGTTTCCTTTAGGCTATTAGGGTCTGCTATGCTTGGGATTTATTCCACCATAAAGCATTCAAATTTCTTCTTACTTTTGTTTGTGAATCATCCCTAGATGGTTGGCATTTGGGCCATGTGTTTGTGGGAGCAAATGGGGCAACCGGAAAAGGTGAACCTAGTTGAGCTGGGTCCTGGACGAGGAACTCTTATGGCCGATCTTCTACGAGTATGTCACTCCAATTTCACGAGAATTGAGAAAATAATTCCCTCAAATTCTTCATCTTCTCCGTTTTTCCCTTTTGGATATTTTGTGTGGAACACAAGTTTGGTTTAAATTGAGGCAGTGTAGCTCTTATTTGTAGGGTGCGTCAAAGTTTAAGAGCTTCACAGAGTCACTGCACATAAACATGGTAGAATGTAGTCCAGTACTACAGAAACTCCAGCATCAGAACCTACACTGTACAGATGAAGTTAACACCGGAGGCAGTGTCAAAAATAAGACAATAAGCACATTGGCTGGAACTCCCGTATCATGGCATGCTTCACTGGAGGAGGTCCCATCAGGATGTATGAAGTCATCTGTTGAAGTTGCTTTGCCCTGAAAATTGTTTATGGACTTAAATCGATTGAGTAGAAGGAATTCTGCATTTTCATTTCACCTATAGTATCTTATCCTGTTATTGTGTCAAAGTGAGTAATTTCTACTGGATCACATATATTTATTTGTCAATGTTTCAGTGCCAACAATTATCATCGCCCATGAGTTCTATGATGCTCTACCAGTCCATCAGTTCCAGGTTAGTTTTAATTGATTTAGGAGCATAGAGCAGGTATTGCTAAACCCTATAAAGATATCCTAAAAGAATTGAGCTGCTTTCTGTAAATGAGTGATTGATGAATCTTTCTTCCTCTGGACATGGGGTGGAGGGTTCTTAACAAGTTTTTATGGATTTTTTAGTCTTAGCTTGCTTAGTTTTTTTTTTTTGGTGGCCTCATTTCTCTGCTATTGTACTATGCTTTCTTATTTCTTTTTGTTGATTCTTCTGGTTTTATTGCCTGCTATTATCTCGTGTATGTGAAATAAACCATTTCTCCTTCCCGACCACATAATTCAATTGAGGCATGCATGACTAGTGACTACATAATTATATTTTTTATGCTGCAACTATTTACTGTCTGAAAAAAGTTGAGAGAGGGTACTGAAATTGTTACTGACATGAATTGGACGCTATCTACCCAATACTGAATCAAATAGCGTGTCGATGATCTATACTTTCAGCAATTCTAGGAAGAGAAACAAAATGAAAAACAAGAATATGGGTGTCTGACTTATTCCATTTTGCATGTCAACACTGTGGCTAGTTCTGTCGATTTTTGTGCTATCCTTTATTGATGAGGATAGCAATACATGCTTTCAGTTACATGTTCTTTATTGCATGCATTCTCAACAATTATCCTTTCATCGTATCACTAGCAAAGTCATTTATCAAACTGTTCTCTTGACATCTTATCTTGTGGTACGCATTTGGCCATACTTGTTTGAGGCCATTCTATTTTCAACTATTAATGTGATTTGGCAATAACTGCAGAGGGCTTCTCGTGGCTGGTGTGAGAAAATGGTTGATGTTGCAGAAGATTCTTCGTAAGGATTTGTCATTCAGTCTCTGATAGTATTTAGTTTCTTTGAACTCGAGTCCAGAGACTTGTAATAACGCTTTGTATATTGGTTAGGTTACGGTTTGTTCTATCCCCACAGCCAACACCTGCCACTCTATATTTAATGAAGCGTTGTAAATGGGCTGCAAAGGAAGAGGTTGAGAAGCTGAATCACATAGAGATCTGCCCCAAAGCAATGGATTTGACGCATATAATTGCCAAAAGAATAAGTTCTGATGGAGGCGGGGCCCTTATAATTGATTATGGGCTAAACGGAATTGTCTCGGATAGCCTCCAGGTCTGATGCCTAGGCAATGTTATTTTATTAATGAATATCAATATTTTACATTGTGATAATGCCAGACATTATATCTCCTGGTTTTTAGCAGCATTCATTTAGAAAGGCTGGGGAAAGATTTAAGACTTGATGTAGTACTACTTGTGACGTTCTCTCATATTCTATTAACTCTTGCTCCAAACATTTTTTGGATTCTGAAAAGGTTGCGCAGGAAATGTAGTATGATGGGAAATTGGGAATTGAATATATGTCAGCATTCATGTTTCATGACTTCAATCCTTAATTGTGTTATATTTGTGCAGGCGATTAGGAAACACAAGTTTGTGAACATACTGGATGCTCCTGGTTCTTCTGATCTCAGTGCATATGTTGATTTTCCTTCCATCAGACACTCAGCTCAGGAAGTATCAGGTGTGAGGCCTTGTCATTTTAGTTCCAGATGTATCTATCTTTTAACTTCAATGCAGTTAAGAACAAAATGGTGAAAGCTAATTCATACCATTTCACAATGTTTTCAGAAGACATCTCTGTGCATGGACCAATCACTCAGTCTCAGTTTCTTGGTTCCCTGGGCATTAATTTCCGGGTGGAAGCATTGTTACAGAACTGCACATATGAACAGGCCGAGTCTTTGAGGACAGGATATTGGCGTCTCGTGGGTGAAGGGGAAGCCCCTTTCTGGGAAGGACCTGATGAAGAAACACCTATTGGAATGGGCACTCGCTACTCAGCAATGGCTATCGTGAACAAGAAGCAAGGTATTCCTGTTCCATTTCAATGAAGATTGAACATTATGTAACAACTTCTGGTTTGACATTGTAAAATAGCATGAATTCTGAGCGAAACACCTCAGACATTCTAACAAATAAAATTTTGCATATGGTTCATGAGAGACATATATAAGTTAAAAGCTTTCAGATTAAAAGGAAAACGAAGCAACAGAAGTATGATGAAGTAATTTCTATACACTGTTGATGGTAAATCCACATTATTAACTCGGGAGCATTGTAGGGGATAGTAAAATGTAAATAGATGCAGTGAAATGCATTTCCTCACGTGTATATTTAGCTTAATGCAAGGAAAGCAAAAAGAGAGTGCATAAATGAATTGGGCAGCCCTTTTTGACTTTTAAGTTTGCTCACCGGCACGTCGTCTGGACGCGTGTTGCTTGTTTTTTTTCGATAGTCAAATACTCGTGCGGGCAAAGGCAAAGATACTCGCCCGCCAAATTCACAAATGCAATTAGTAGTGTATGGATTGGGAATTTGGGATAATGCACTAGTGATCGACCAGTATGTGTTTGGTCGGTTTGATATTTCTATTCCTTGCTTGGTTTATATCGCTCCCCCATTCATGCCTAGAATTTAATTACTTTATTTTACGTGATTGAACTCAAACCTCGAGTCAAGATTCCAAGCATAAATATTCTCTGTATGTCTAGAATTTTCAAAGATAAGATCTTCTACTTTCATAGTGAAAGAGTCCAAGAGGCCTAACCTGGTTGGTAAGTGTGTACCGTTTAGGTGATATTTTGACTCGAGAAAGAAAATGGGGATGTGTCTGCCTCGAAAATATCTCGAGTGCTATTCCTTTTTTGGAATAACTCTATTTGCAAGGGAATAGATGTACCAAATTATGTGCCCCGTCTATGTCAAAAATGGAGGAAACTATGCTGATCATCTTATTATTCCAAAATTGATTACTCCTTCCTTTAGTATATAAATTCTCTGTGCAAGCAGCATTATTCTCTTTTTAGAATATTACACTTCTTTTGCATTGATTCTATGATATTTGTGGAAACTATTGACAGTAGTTGAGATTTTTTTGAATGTCAAATCTATTTCTAATTTTACTCTTTTCTTTATCAAGAATGTAAAGCGCTATTTCAGACATTTATGATCTGTATGTTCCTTAAATTCTAATTATCCATATACAAGGACACGCATCCCAATGTCATTATGTTAGAATACGACGATTCACCTATTTCTTATTGTAGTCCACATTAATGCGAGAAATTTCTAAAGCTCTCTAGCAGCTGTAGCAATAATTACTAATAAGAAGAGGGCATGATTGAAAACCTATGGTTTTCCAACCAGCCATGTCCCCATTTGCTAGTCCCTTGGCTGGGTATCTTGTAGGTCAATGTCCACATTCGGAAAATGTTATTCCAATTATTGAGAGCCGTTGCCAATTCGTATCTACACCATTAAAAAAAGTAACGATCATTATCAATCATTGCTTAATTTTGTGGGCTTTTAATTTTCAATGCTTAGCATGGGGGTTAAATATTAATTTATTTAGCTGTGGCTAATTATTTGTTCAAGAGGACGCAATTGACATTAGATTATTTCGAGTCAGAATTCAACTTTTCTGGGCTCTCTTCAATACTGAAAGTGTGGCTCCCATGAGATTGGGCGCAGAGAGGCACATGATAATGCACCACTTTATGCGCACTTGGTTGCATGGAGAAAAAGGTAAAGGGAAATTATTAACAAATGCAAACTTTCTTCATATATGATATGCTTTGGATCGTTGTATATTTGCATCGTTCAGACTGGAAAAATCGAATATAGCAAGTCACTTATAATACTCCAGATTCATCATCAGCCACAAATAGTTGATACGACTTTGATCAAGGGGAATAACCCTTTGAGACCGAGCAAATGTAGATCTCTAATTGGATGAATATAGACACTGAATTCGAAAAATATATAAACCAGAAAAAAAGTTTATCAAATGATATGTTCATTTGAATCATCCAAGAAAATGGTTGACGGGTATACCAAAAAACCAAAAAAAAAATGGAAAAGGAGAAGAGAAGAATTTTAGTCAATTGAGTTGGAGTGGTTTTTGTTGCTATCGACAACGATTTATTCTAATTACAATTTTAGTCGATTGAGTTTTTTTGAGTTGTATAGTAATTTGAGAAATAGAATATTTACATCAGATAATTATAGAAAAAATCAAAAACAAAGGGAGGATAATTAAACACGCCAATGAAAACTAAGACTGTAAATGAACCACTACTTTTCCAGCCTCCAACAAGTGCGGACACCATTAATGTTTGACGCCTCTAGACCGTATTATAATGTTGAATAATGGCTTAACATCCACGCCATAAGCTTTTGTGGGTGTGTTGTCGCCGGATCTTATTTATGGTGTCTAATCGTTTGTTCATGGTGGAGGATCCAGTGAGGAAGGATATATCATACTCCCTCTGATCCATAATAGATGACGTTTAAGGTATTTGCACTCCCATTAAGGGAAGCATTAAATAGATCTATTTTCATTAAATTTTGATATTTAAATTACTAATCTATCTTTTTTATTCTCCCAAAAAATAAAAGCATGGGTAAATAAGGAAGTAGTTAGGAAGTAGTTGGTTAATTAAATATGGGTAAATATGGAAAAAAAATTTAATGCTTGCTAAACGTCATATATTCTGAAACAAAATTAAAAGTCTTAAGCGTCATCTATTGTGGATCAGAGGGAGTATCAATCTATATATATATGATGATGCCATTAATGGAATCCATTCATTGGATGAGTGTTTAATTAGCTTTGCGGATAAAGATAACCGTATTACTTGACTACTAGTACTTATCCAGTATAGCTTCAAGGCTGTCTGGTCAGGTATCGCTCCTCCTGTGCATACCTACGCCCACAATGATGAGGATTGAGACCGAAGATCAGACTCCATTAATTAATTTTATCTAAACTAGATTCCATATACTAGTATATATGCCAGTGATTGCTTGTGAAATACTCTTAGAATATAGTACTATACCTATGTAAGACCAATAGTAGACGCTCGTGATACTGACTAAGAGTTGAAGGGTCAAGGCTTCTTTTTTTTTTTATTATCCATCCGGTATATATAACTTTGCACTGACTAATCCGAATTCGATCAGGATAGCACAATTGGTTATAATGGATGAGTCTCTCAAATTCAATCATGATTGTACACTTGGTTATGGATTTTCCTACACGAGAATTCGAATCCGAAACATGAATTACCATTTGGACAAACTCCCACATTGATCTCAAAAAATACAGTTTTTATACGTTTAAGATTATAATTGTTGCTTACCAAAATTTGGTATTGAATTAAATTAAATATGTTTCCAACTCCTGAGCAATCGCATGCAACCAGGGGTTGGTTGAGTTATTGATTGGGTCCCCAGACCAGGAGTTATGTTACTCCAACGAATTAAGTGCCCACCATCTCTGTGACCGAAAGAAGAACATCATCGAATCTTTTTCTTTTTCTTGCCTTTGGTTTTTTATTGTTTACAAAAGTTAGCACTTGTTTGATGTTGTTGTGCTCTCAAGTCTCTACTCTTAAGAAACAAAAAGAAAAAAAATGTACTAGTATTTGGCATTTCTCTTGATTCTTGACTTTATGGGGTACTGAAATTAATGCTAGCTATCCACCACAGTCCGAATCAAATCAACCAAAATTTTTCCCTTTTTGTAAAGATAGCAGGAAATTTTGATCCATAATGGTAGCAGAATTGAATTCGACCCTGTTAGACTAATATACGGAGTTTACTTGGGAGACCTTTGCTGGAGACAGTGAGGAAGATTCTGACAGTATTCTGAGCAAGAACTGTACAAAATGCTGCTGGTTTACTCTACTTATTGCTTGTTTTTTTAATTATTATCATCTTCCCAGTGGTAAGAATTGATTAATTAGGATGAACTTCATAGTTAGATGCAGGAAAGCGGCAGGCACGAATATCTTACCTGCTGTGGATTTTCTTAACATCTATAAAGTGAAAATATTCTTTTTAATTGCTAGTGCTGTGGTCATATACCAATTATGCAGCACTAAGCTACATCTCAGTTGTCCTGCAAATCTTCTCCCTTTTTTACTTCCCCTTATTCTTTTTTTTTTTTTGTCGAATTCTTCCCCTTATTCTCTTGTAATGTTCATTGCTGGATCTAATGCCAACCCATTATGGGCTTTCATCACTTCCTTCCTTTCACTTGGTATCGGAAGTGAATTTGACATGCTAATGTGGTGGAGTGACCCACAAGGCCACAATCTCATTGTGTCCACACACACACCAAGTCGGCCATTCTTTTGTCAGTCAAGGCCGGTAAAATTAACGTATTAATAAAATCCAGAAAATCCCCAGGCAAACAGACATTGTGTGTTTGCATATGTCTATGATACTTTAAATAAAAAAAATGTGAAATGATGGACTAGTAGTTTCTTTTTTTTTTTTAATGTTAACGAAGACTTTATTAATGAGAAAGAATATACCGAAACCCCAAAATTATAGAATGAAGTGTAATAGTACAAATATAATTGAGCACCACTCATTAAGCATCTTTATCAAGAAAAGTAACGCAATCTCTATATATAGAATTTGCGTATATGATTGTAATTAAGTAGTAATTTGTGGATTGTTATTATGACAAGTGGTGAACCTTATTCAAATTCTATTAAGTTGAAAGCTTGAATCTTAACAAGCATCTAATTAATTATCTGTTTGTGCAACATTTTCAATGGAAATTCTGATCATCAAGTGGAAGAATTTGATGCGAACCAACCATTCATCATCATCAGTGAACTCAGCTTGCTGCACATGTATTTTGGACTGTGTTTTACAAATCAAACATGTCTTTTTTGTGCCATTATTGTGTGGGGGTGAAGTGAGTACTGTTCACACATATATATATATATATATTATAATACGCGTATATGTAGCGTGTGAGATAAATGTATATATGCACGTAGACAAGCTTTTCCTGTCACAAGTAGGCTTGGTAGTGGTAGGGGACGATTTTTTCTTTACATTTGACCATTCTATTCTATGTATAATTTACTAATTAGCCTTCACTTGTACAGTTATACCCCCATCTCCATAATATATATAAGACCTAACCCCAGCCCTCATAATTCAAAGTGTAGGTGTGAGGAACAACAACTAGCTAGGAGAAAAAAATACACACACACACCCAACTCTGCAACATCCATGGAGAACAAAGAGAATAGTAAGGAGAAAAACAACCCCACCTCAACTGAAGATGAGCAGCCAGTAGTAAAATATGGTGGCATCAAAGCCATGCCTTATGTTCTTGGTATGTCCTTGAGGAATTGTTATAAGCTTGTCATATTTGTATACATCCACGACTCCCAGGGTCGCTGGTGTTTTTTTTTACTCTTTGAAGTACTAGCTTATGAATTAGTCTTCATCATGCAGGAAATGAAACTTTTGAGAAACTTGGCACTGTGGGTTCTTCAACGAACTTGGCTGTGTACCTGACCTCAGTCTTTAACATGAAGGGTGTTAGTGCCACCACCCTCATTAACGTCTTCATTGGCACCACAAACTTGACTCCTTTGGTTGGAGCTTTCCTCTGTGATACCTATTTTGGACGCTACAAGACCTTGGGTTTCTCTTCGGTTTGCTCTTTTCTGGTAACTACTGATCATCTTTTGCTCCCTCTTCCTGTTAGTATGTAAGCTTTAGTTCCAAATTTTTACTACCCAACAATTAAAGATTGTTGAAATTGCCACCTTAACGATTTCCGGCCACTTTCCATCGTACTTAAAACAGCTTTTGTTTAATGTTAACCAGATGTTTCATTGGTTGGTACATAGTAGTATTCTTACAGTTGTCATGACACCAAAGACAAAAGAAAATGCCTGTTATTCTTGTCTTAAAATAATACTACTCGTTTACAACATCCTTAATTTCCTATCCTGGACTTCAACTGGATACTATTGGATGAAAATGAGAGAGTTAGGCCCATTCTGGCAGTGATAAGGTCTCGGTTGGAGCATTCATGATCCAACGTTTTTCACTCTGTTGAGCCACTCATTCCAATAGTTTTGCTTTTTCTTGGTTCCTGTCAATTTAATTCCACCAAACAAGAAATGACTTTTCTGCTTCAAATCTTGCAAATCTCTAAAGCACTTTAACCAAAAACTGCTACGTGAGGGCTTCTTTGAGTGTTTCAAGCAATGTTACAAAATTACACCAAACTAAAATTAGAGCCAATCAACTTTTTTCATGCACAAACTCTGCTTTGATCACTACTATTGTCTACTCTCTATTTGTAACAGCTGGGTGTTTGACCCTACAATGTGACATTTTTCAGGAATTGAATTCCAGACCTTAATTTGTCATGATGCTATGTGCATCCGGACAAATCTTTTGCGAGTGCAAAGACAAACAAATTTAATGTCCAACACCACTTGATCCGACATAATTTCCTTCATATTAATAATAAAAAAAGCAAATTTCCTGACATAGAATAATTTATTTGGAAGAAATTGTTCTTTCTTTTTTTTAATGTAACTAAAAAGGAAAAGAAATTATTCTTTCCTTGTCAATTCTGTAGGGTAATGTTATTAAATGGACCTGAAACAGTTGGTCCGGGTTATTTAATTAACTTGGCCCAGTTGGTCCAATCCGGTTTTAACAACAAATTATAGGTCCAGTCTAGAACAACCTACCTAATTAAATATTTTAGACTTTAGAGTCTTACTTAATATTTACTTTAACTGATTCTTTGACCCGTTTAATTTAATAACCTTGCTGCAATACTAGTACTGTATTAATTTTAACATCACTCCGCAAAAAATAAAATTAAAAGATTCCCTCCATGAGAAACTACACATCTGAAAAATAATGCATCATATGCTTGGATTTATTCATTATAAAAAATCAACTTTTGTACTCATTCATATGTTTTCTTTTTCCCTCCTGTTTCTGTGTTTCAGGGGATGACCATACTTATGCTAACAGCAGCCATCACCTCCTTACACCCTCCCAAATGTGCACCAGGTTCTGAATGTGTTGGTCCAAATACCTGGCAAATGACCTTCTTATTGAGTGGCTTTGTGTTCCTAATCATAGGAGCCGGTGGAATAAGGCCCTGCAACCTGGCCTTTGGTGCTGATCAATTCAATCCCAATACAGAATCTGGGAAGAGGGGTCTTGCCAGTTTCTTCAATTGGTACTATTTCACCTTCACTTTCGCGGTGATGGTGTCTGTGACCGGCGTTGTCTATGTGCAATCCGATGTCAGTTGGGCTATTGGCTTGGGGATTCCTGCATTGCTTATGTTATTTTCATGTATCACATTCTTTGTTGGGACATACATTTATGTCATAGTGAAACCTGAAGGGAGCCCCCTGACAAGTGTGGCACAAGTAATAGTGGCTGCCATAAAGAAGCGAGGGCTGAAGCAACCAGATAACCCTGCATTCTCCCTCTTCAATTATGTCCCTCCCAAGACTATTAACACCAGACTTTCTCTCACTGGTCAGTTTAGGTGAGAATATCTGTCCTGGATATTATATTTTGCCAACTTGATGATAACATAATTAATTTGATCATTAAGAATATAAAGTCACATATTTTGACTAAGTAATTGACTCTCTGCATGCAGGTGTCTTGACAAGGCCGCAATCATCACACCTGAAGACAAAATCAACTTCGATGGGTCTCCAGCCAACCCCTGGAGACTTTGCAGCATCCAACAAGTTGAGGAAGTGAAATGCTTGGTGAGAATAATTCCCATATGGGCATCAGCCATAATCTACCACATCCCCTTGATCCAACAACAAACCTATGCAGTCTTTCAAGCCCTACAGTTGGATAGACGCATTGTAGAAAGTAGCAATTTCCGGGTTCCGGCCGCAACATACATAATCTTTACCATGATCACCCTCACCTTCTGGATTCCCCTCTATGACCGTATCATTGTCCCATTTGTGCAAAAGATCACTGGCAAAGATGGTGGGTTCACATTGCTCCAAAGAATGGGGATTGGAATCGTTCTTGCGGTTCTTTGCATGGCGGTCTCCGGGGTGGTTGAAGGACAGAGGAGGCACATTGCCCTGACCAAGCCAACTCTAGGCATTGCACCGAAAGGAGGCACCATATCATCCATGTCTAGCTATTGGCTGGTGCCTCAACTTGCACTTGCAGGACTTTCTGAAGGTTTCAATTACATTTCACAGATCGAGTTCTACTACAAGCAATTCCCTGAGAACATGAGGAGTATTGCTGGCTCATCCTTCTTTGCTGGCCTTGCACTCTCCAATTACCTGAGTGGTTTCTTGGTCTCCATAGTCCACCAGATTTCTTCCAATTCCAAGTACGGAGATTGGTTACCTGATGACCTTAACAAGGGAAGATTGGACTACTTTTACTACGTGATTAGTGCACTTGGAGTTCTCAATTTTGTGTACTTCCTGTTTTGTGCCAAGTGGTACAGATACAAGGGTTCTGATGACGGCTCCATTGAGATGGTCAAAGAAGGCAAGGGATCATCAAAGCATATGGTATAAATCAAGCCTGTATGTGTCAAGTTGCCCCTTTTTTTTCCTATTTATGCAAGTCCCTTGTATTCGCATTAATGTTTTAAAGTTTATCTAGCTTAAGAACAAAAAAGAATAACAAGCAATGTACTGTTCTATATGATTAATCAGAATGAAGAATCATTTATGTTCACATTCTCCTTAGATTAAAGGTGCTTTTTGTATGATGGCTTCCTAGCCATTTGAGAAAAGCTCATCCACCTTCTTCATTTATCAATGAAGCATCCTATCTTCAATCAGCCATGAGGATTAATTAGTTGTGCTCTGGCTGTAAAATTTTTCATGACTAGTATAATTCACTGGTTGGTGCCGATAGATGTCTAATCCAATAATTGCACGAGATCATTGTCGTTATAGCAGGGAGACATAATATTTATGTCTATATGCTTCATGCATATGTGGCCATATGTTTTATTGCATAGGAAGCATATATATTGGTTGATAATAACTATTCCTATTACAGCTCATCAAAACCATAATTTATCAAATATCCAAACAGTACCAAACCTGCACTGCACAAGACCACTAACCAAATTTGCCAGATAGTTGACGTATCACCAACACCCTGGACCAATATAACCAAAACAAAACAATGAACGTTATTGTCAAACTCTATTACTATATTTCCAGTAGTCTAACAAATCGGTTTTTGACACGATAACCCTACGAAATATGTTAGATATTTTTAACCCATTTAGTTAAATAGTTTCATCTTACATGTAAGTAGGTCAAGTTGCATGTTGACTTGCAAACCCGATTATGACCGGATTCTATCGAAAGTCTATATATTTTACTAATTTAAAAAATATGACTTAGTATTTATGACCAAAATATTATTAAAATTACTTAAAATTATTTTTATCTATGCTTTAAAACATTATTATATTATAATTTTAGAATTTAAAATTTTAGTTAATATAATAAAAATAAATTATGTATCTATTTGCTTAGATAGTCGTATGTGCCCAAAACCCTTCGCTGTCCGTCTCTTGCTTGTGCCTAGTTGCCAACTCCAATTAATTATCAACATTGGAAATGATGTGCATGTCTTTTCCAATTGACTTGCTGCATCCATATCCTCTAATTTTGGAACTGAAACCTTTTCATAAGTACGAAGCGCCACACACCTTTTTAGAGATTTCTGCATCGAAAAACTTTTTCCCTTTTGGGGTTTAATAACAGTTTCGATTTGGATGAAGGTTTCCCATTTCCATGCTCTTGGTTAGAAGCCTCTCCAGAGTGCAACTGTAAGGTGCTTCGAGACCTGTTTTGTGTGGACAATCTCCTCTGACCATCTAAGATAGAATTTCCCATAAAAAGAAAAGAATTTTGAGTCACTATTGCTCATTAGAGTTGGCCGCGCCGGGGTCTCACTCTCTGATGTAGTAGTAACATGAATTTGCACTCATTTTCAAGCGTGGAGTACAAAAAAAAGGTCTCTGTAATCAATGGTTGCATCATTGCATGCTGTGGACTCCAGCAGTCGCAACTTGGCTCGACGGCAACCCCTTCAAAAGTCAGAATCTTTATGGACGGACACCCTCTACTCTGCAAAAGTCAATTTTGTCAGCCAAGTGGAGAATCATAGTCGGCCAAACGATGTATGACCCAATTACTCCCAAGACAAAACTGGTGTTACTATTATTGGGCCCTAATTCTTAGACCCATATATATCCTTAATCCATAGTACTAATAACCAATTATATTTACGTAAAACATTTTTGTCACTAAAGGTCCAACAGAGCAAGCAAATTAATGAGGCGCAAGATTAATGTACTATTTAAATTGTGTAAATAAATAAATAATAGTATCCCACAAATACTATGCATCTCATTCTATAAAGCATAAATAACCTTATCCTCTAAAGCTAGTAGCTGTATCTATCCTCTTGAAGGGAGGAGGAGGAGGGCTTGAAGAGAGCTTAGATTCCCTTCAAGATATTTTAGTTGTAGTGTTTTAAAAACAAGTTGGTACTCTATCTTTTCTTCTGTCCATTTATAATGTTTTATTCTCTTTTACTGTATAATTTATGATATCATTTATGGTTTTTATGTGTATTCTGCGGTGGATCCTTGAAGATAATGCCATATACTTTTTCATTGAAGGTGTTCTATGTGGTCCGTGTGAATACCGTAATCCTCATCGAACTCTAGCTTTAAGAGTTGCAGAGGTATATATACCTGTTAAGAAGAATATGTAATTGCCTATCCATGAAGTAGACGGACTGTAGGGGAAAAGCTGTGTCATCCTTTAAAGAGAACCTCACCGTGTGAATACACTAGGCCACCATATGATTTGGATGGCCGTTGGAGCATATATTTTTGAAAGTGCGGTTGATAGTATAACAAATGACAAGTAATTGAGTTTCTCATGTTTAAATTCGTAGCCTCTATTGTAATGCTTGTCTTGATTGGGTCATAAAATGTCACTAACTTAAATGATCGAATTTACTGTAATTTTTATGGATCACTCATGAAGGGAGAGGTGGGTCGGTTTTAAACTCTTAAGCTAATGGGATACATCCCAATCAACTAAGCCAAACTAACAATTGCGCTGACAAAGATGGCTGAGTTGATTGAGTTGAATCAACACTCTCAAGTGGTAGAAAATTTGAATCTTATCGTTCTTTTTGTAGGTAATTTATAAATAACATTGATTGTAATCCTCATTGAATCCGATAATCTACCATGGCTCTGGACATGAATAATCTCCCCAAAACTTAAACTTTATTCAATTTAAAAACATTATTAAGTATTTGGAGATCCTCCCCATTAACCTAAATTTTCTTATCATTTTTCTAGGAATAAATTTATTATCAGTTTTAATTCTGATAGATTGTGAATGTTTGACAGTGTCAAGACTTACTAACTCTAATGATATTTAAATCAAACGATAAATGGTTCTTAGAACCACATATATTGTAACTGCCCGGGTAATTCTTACGTTTTTACTGTCACCGTAAAATTTATTTTACAGTTATTTACCATTAAAATTAATCTTGAGTAATTAATTTATGGTGATTCGTGTATCGGATTCCAAAACCGAGCCCTGTTCCACGTTCGGAAATTTTCTGCGGATTTTTCGGACCAAAGTTGGAAAATTTTGGGTCCAGGAATCTTCAGAAAAGCCGGGTTTACCCTCGAGTTACCGGACCAGAAATAAAATCAAGGGGGTACATTAGTTATTTTTTGGTCCGGACGGGACACGCTTCACATGCTGCACAGTGTTGGAGCAGCCGCCGCCTTTTTCCTGTGAGGCTTGTGAGCAGATTATACTACCCGTGCCTCACCAGTGCCACACTGCATGTTTTTTTTCCTTTACCTTGCTCTTGTTTTCTTCCCAGAACACACACCCACACACACCAAACCATCGCCAGCACTCCCCTGCAAGCTCTGCAAAACACCTGCAAAACCATCTACCAGTAGCCACCCTTCACTGCAAAACTCAAACCTGCAAAAGAGAAAAAAAAAAAAACAAACAACCCGCACATGCAACGTCATCACCCCTCTTCCTCTCTTCTTTTTCTTCCTTTTCTCCACCGACACCACACGCCACCAACCGCCACTGCTGAGAACCACCGCCGCCACCCTCCTCGTGCACCTCCACCGCCACACTCGTCGCCGTCGACTTCTCCTTCTCCTCCCTGCTGCGACACTGACGTCTTCCCTATGCAGCAGATCGACGCCGTCGACGATAGGAGCCCCACTTCCTCGTCGCCTCCGCACCGACGACCCGAGCAGACCCGCGCCTTCCGTTCTCCTTCGCGACGCCGCCGCGTCGCTCTCCTCCCCTCACGCCACTATCGCCTGCACCGCCCGCCTGCCTCGCTCCCTGTTCCCCGCCGTTGCGCCGCCTGGTATTGAGGTGAGGAAGACGCGACCCGTTTGGTTGGGTCACGGGTCGGGTCGACCCGCGCTTAGTGGTTGGGTTTGGGCAGTTGTGTTTGGGTTGCTGGGTCTGACGCTGGGCCGGATCGTGGGATGTATACTGGGCTGGACTCTAGGCCTGCACATTGGCTGCTCCTGGGCTCCTGTTTGGGACCTGGGCTTGGCACTGTGTATGGCCTGATCTGGCACTATTTAGGCCTAGTCCGAAATTAAAAAAAAAGGAAATAAAATTAAATCTGGAAAAATTATAATTCTGTTAAAATAAATAATATAATTTGTAGAAATAATATTTTGGGAAAAATTTGGGGAATAATATTATGGAAAATATGATTTTGGGAAAAATATATTATATATAGTAAATAATAATTATTTTGGAGGAAAATAAATATGGAAAGGGTATTATCAAAGAAGTATTGTACCGAAATAGTATCTGGGTATAGGTATAGGTATAGGTATAAGTATAGTATAGTATTCTGACACTCGAAAATAAATGGTGAATTATGACGATAGTAGAAATTAACCCGAGGCAGCAACCGAGACGAGTTAGTATTTATTTACGGTATATAGTATTAGCATGACATTTGCATATCACTTATGTGTGCATATTATTTGATTGATATAGGAGTTGATAACGAGAAGATACCTGAGGAACCGGACTTGGAGTCTGTTGGACAATTCCAAAACTGATAATCGGCTAAGGTGAGGATGGATAACCTTGGATATGTGCCCGTAATACTGTGTTTGTTTTTGTTGTTTGATTGAACTACTGAAATGATATTGACTGTTATATGATTACTATGGAAAATTGTTGATGCTGTTGTTGGGTTGTGCTTAGACTTGTGGATATTGTGTTGAGAATAATGCTGAGCTGTATTCTGTGATTGATTGACGTTATGAGTCTGTTGTTGATTTGGCCTGTGGAATAAACTAAAGTAATGGAAAGTTGGATAATTAAGGATAGAGTAATGAAACTGGATTGAATTTGAGATGATGATATAATTGTCACGTGGAAAGTAGTGGTACGACTAGATGGTTAGAGGCTAGTTCTGTGTTTTCATGGCCGGTTTGGTTGGTTGTTTTGAGATGTTGATCCCGGATGATGTTGTTATTGGGATGTTGATCCCGGATTTGTTGTTATTGGGATGTTGATCCCGGATTGGTTGTGATTGGGATGTTGATCCCGGATTGTGTTTTGGCCTGGCATCCGAAATTAGTTAATAACCAGGTACGACCCTAGCTTGTCTAGTGACGGGGCCCGGAAGATAAAATTGGTAATAATAATAATAAACATTCTTTTGGTCTTGGCTCAGTTATGTTTTAGTAGGATTCTTCTGTTGTGCTGTTTGTGTTTACTTCGAAAGTATTGTGGTTGTTTACATATCTCTGTTTATCCTTCGTCGGTGAGCACTTCGGACTCACCCCTCACCTGCGGGGTTTTATCCTGTAGGTTTAGTTGCTTCGTAGTTCAGGTACGACGTTCGATGGCTGCTGCTTTCTCCTCCACCTGACTCCGGATCCATACCTCCGCTGCATGTGCATTTAAGTCTTCCGCTGCTGTGCTATATATGTTGCCGTGTTGCTGCTTTCTATATTGCTTATGATGATGTTTATTCTGGATTATGCTACTGCTGTTGTGTAAAGTGTGTAGATTGAATAATGGTCCCCGAGTATGGGTGACAGTTGTAGTATACTATGTGCTGTTGTATTTGAACTTACTGTGTAATATTTTACTGCGATGTACTGCCTGAACTGTTAGAAAGAATAGTTTCGACACGTATTTACTGTAACCGGTAAATACGGGTCGGGGCACTTCATATATCACCACTTTGTAGGAAGAAAAAAAGTTGAAGAGACATTTTCGACATAGAAAAAGGTTAAAGAGACATTCTCCTAATTCAAGGTCCTGACATGCCACAAGCATTAGTAAGGCCTTAGAGTGGATTTCCTTTTCTTGGTAATTAAAAGAACACACACTTATACTCCAACACTTAGTGATCAATGCGTCTTCTTCCATGGCTTCAACTCTATCCTTGGCATCATCTTTAATTTTTGTTTTAAGAAAAAAAGGATAAATTTAGTCACAATGACTCCTTTTTGAAAAACTCAGTATCACATTCCATAGATTGGAATCTTTACATATTCGATATCGAGTAATCAACAACACTAAGAAAAAGTAGTTTAAGAAAAATTCCTTTCTTAGCTCCGTTCTTTTACGGAAAATATTTTGTCGGAATAAAAAAAAATGTCATCAGATGTCTGCTTCGTTTGAGCAAATTAGTCTAAGAAGGAATAATTTTATCCACGAAAAAAAAAAATTGTTTCGTATAAAGTAGATATATATGTAATTACGCTTCAGGACGAAAACGAATTAATTACGCGCATCTCATCGCAACGCAATTCAATTCACTACTTGATTTGATTGCCAATCTCACCATTCCTGTGTTCAAGCCATCGACTTCCTATGTCAGTATATCACCCCTACATTGGAATCTCTTCTTTGCAATTCCCCATCATAAAGCTGCTGTTATTGTAGTTCTTTTAGGTTAAAATATATACTATAATGATTTGATAAATGGTGATTTATATTATGTATAT